>JAITYX010000096.1:1800000-1950336 GCA_021018815.1 Talinum fruticosum | reverse complement strand
TGAAGGTTTGCTCGGGGAGAGTCCGAGTCACCCTAGAGGGGGTGAATAGGGTGATAGAAAATTCTTCGCAAAAACACACTCTTTTTGACGAAAAGAGGCATAGACGGTTTCTCGGTCTAAACACATGGTCGAAAAGATTGGACTCGGAAAGCAATGAATCGGAATAAACAAACACAATAAGGTCATGCCGAGTCTAGAATGAACTCGGAAAGAGAACACAAAGATTTTACGTGGAAACCCTCCTGGGGCGAGAAAACCACGGCCTGTGTCAATCCGGACACGAAGTCAAATCCACTATTTTGAGTCCACAAAATACCGTGAGCTGGTCGAACCCGAGTTGCTCCCTTGGACAACTCTATACAAGTTTTCCTAGACTCGAAGTTACCTTATCCGATCTAGTACTTCCTAGCTGAGATAACCCTTACAGCTAGGGACAACTAAGCTGAGTTAACCCTTACAGCTTAGTCGAGGGACCTTACAAAGAATGTAAGAAGAGTTTGTAGCTGAGTACAAGACCTTACAACTCGAGAGTAATGAATTACAGAGTTGGAGTTGTAAGTTGAAGATTGAAAGTAGATACAATGACTTTTCTCAAGTATGTGTATTAACAATAGAATCGGCAATCTTCAAGTCTTGTGAAGTGGCTTCTATTTATAGATGACCGAGCGAGTAGCCGTTATCTTCATCTGCTGACCGAGAGTCCTCTATGACCGTTGATAGAAGCTTTACGAGTTACTCGGAAAGTATCCGTTGAAATATGGACGTTGGACAACGGTTTAACTCTCTTGGAAGTCCCAAAACCATCGGTTGTGTCTTGAAAAATGAGGTGGAAACCACCGTTAGGCTTAGCGTTCCAGTTTTCCGGATATGGAAGCGGACGGCTTCGACACAATCTTACGGGACTAAAGCGAGGAAGGTGAAAAGTCATATCTCGCTGGTGATTTGATGTTCTGAAGCCGGCTACTTTTGTAGTTTGAAAAGATATCCTCGATTGAATAACCTACAAAAGTAAAACACCTTTGGTTCTCAAAGTATAAAATACTTTGGTCCAAGGTTAGACACGAGATAATAAAATAATTATGATAACTACGCAATTGATTATCCGAGTCGGAAAAGAAATGGAATTTTACGAGTCTAATATCCATGATACTCGGAATTCCATATGACTTAGTCTTAAGCAAATAATCAAGTTCTATAACGAATATCGAGTGGGAAAAACTTAATATAGACTAAGCATGAGAAGAACTACGAATACCGACTACGCAAACAATAGAATAGAAAACCATAAGTCAGATTTTGAGTGAGAAACGGCGGAATCTTGGTATATTCGAAATGCGATTAATCTAAGTGAGAGTGGACTCGGAATAAAGAACTAGTTTTACGAGTCGCTAGCTGAAAGCGATAAAAGAGATAAGTGACGGCCGAATCACTTAGAGAAAATACTATTTTACTCAAGTAAGTTTCTAAGACACGAGAGAATGCCTTGGAATCAAAACTCTACATGAATAACATCGGTATACCTGATTCCTTTTGCATGACTCGTAAAGATATTGAGCGGTGTCCGAGTCTTCGAGACACAAATGAATGCGAAGCTCCGGAATCAAATAACACATAAATTGGCTTCGAATTTAAAAAGAGAGTTCCGAAACTACCGTACCGAGGTAGTTACTGACCTTTTGTTCATGACATATACACGACCTGCATTAACGGGAATAGGCGAGGAAGGTCCTGTACGTAGGTTAGGTAATGGTCTTACTTGTTCCCTTTTCCATGGCCTTCGCCTCCTAAGACAGTTGAGCACTCGATGCTCCGTACTTCTACACCAATTGCATTTATTTGTCCCAACTCTACACTCTATTGTTGTATGGTTGGTCTCGCCACACTTCTCACATGGTTCGTGGCTAGTAGGTGCGAGTTTTTAGCCTGGCTGGGGTTCGCCTTCTTTGCTATGTTATCTCCACCCTAACTTTGGTTTCCCTTGTCATTCCATTTTCTTTTAGAACTTCCTGTACTCCGAGCTCTTAGTTCGGTCTTTATCCTTTCAACCTCTGCGGCTCTCTCATACAACTCTTCGGTAGTCTTAATAGGTTGCCCAGCTAGTTGGTGCCGTATGAACAGGGCCAAACCTTCTTCATATCTTAACATTTTCATCCTCTCCGTAGACACAAAATCTTGGGCAAACCGAGCCAACTCATTAAACTTAGCGAGTGTATTGCATCACCAACATGCCCTCTGTCATCCTTAGTTCTAGAAATTCCTTCTCTTTTTGATGTTGGACCGAAGCAAGGTAAAACCGAGCTCTAAGTTCCTCCAAAAATTTAGGCCAAGTAAACTCGGGTCCTTGGCATTTTCTCTCGATTGTGTTCCACCATATGTCCGCTTCCCAGGATAAATAAAAGATTCCTATGACTACCTTCTTGTCTTCAGGTACCTCGAGGATCATGAAAATTTTCTCCAAGTTCCTGATCCACTCTTATAATTCCACCGGGTCAATTTTATCATTATACACCTTAGGGTTTCTTTTGGCCACCCTATCTGCTAATTTCTCCGTATTCTTTGAAGATTCGGGTGGGGTCGTAGGGACAGGTACCCTCTTTAGTAATTCTTGAACCAAATTTCCCCAATACATAAGGGTTGACGTTTTCTTATGAGTTTGGTTGCGCAAAAGCAGACAAACGGGGTTGGTTGCTTTCGTCGTTGTGCGTTAGCATGTATTTCATTGAGGTTGATGCCCAAATCTCTCATTGTCCATTCATAGCCACTATTCTCGGGCTGGTTGTTACTTGTACCTTGAGACATTCTACAAAACAAATAGATTTACTTGGATTTACTCATTCTATTAACAGACTTTTCGTTCTATATTCAAATACTAAAGCATCGAAATCCTCTAAACCTAACTTGACTCTTACGATTCCTATATGGCTCGCAATGATATCTTAAACCTAGGCTCGATACCACATCCGTAACGCCCCCAGCCCATAATCACTAGTTTAGGCCAAGCAACCCGCTAACCAGCGATTAGCGCAGTGGAAAAAGGGTTAGGAGCGTCACCGCCACCCCGACCAGCGGAAATGGTAAGGCTATCGAGAGTCAAATACTAAACTATTCGACTTAGATTACTCTATTTAACAGTCAACAACAAAAGGAAACTATAATATGTACAAAGCCGAACAAAAGTACACGGTAACCCACCATTCACTAGCTCTAACCCACGACACTATGTACTAATCTCCAAAAGGCTATCATGGCGAGCCGAGTCCCTAAGCCTCGAACATGATTCTTCTATGACCTGCCGTCTTCACTATTCCTACCTAAAACAAAATAAGGAAAATATTTTCGCAATGTGAGTTGAAACTCAATACATTCACTATCATGCGAGTAAAATAATAGTTATGAAATAATTGAGTTGAGTGCATGCATTTCAATTCATTTTTAAATGAGGGGAGTGAATAATGTAAAAATGTTGCTAATTAATTATCTGAATGGATCCCTTTAGGATCATCGGGTTTCCCTAAACGCATATACACACACCCGGACCGATCGGATAGTCCGGTTGAAGACGGTCAACGATTACGGTGTTACCAACTCTGAATATTGGGCGTACCAAATAATGGCACTTGATGGGCGGGTCCATATTAATAATGGCAAATATTATTTGCAAACAATTCTTTATTGTTGTTAATGTCGGCCGTATCGGGCCTTGATTTATAAATAAAATATTGAAGTGCACGATCAATGAACGTACCTTGTGCTTGATATTCCTCTTTTTTTCTCTTTCTAGGCGGAATCCGGATGAACGCATGACGCTTGATGACCTTAAGTGTAAATATAAAAGTTTTATTAATGAATTGGATTTTTATTTCTTATTATTAAATCACTTTAAGGATACATGAAATGAAAATTAACAAACTTAGTATTACTAAAGAATACTAATATTATCTTTAATCTATATGATTTATTTATCTTATTTTATACCATGCATGCATAAATATATATATATACTTTTTATATATATTGGAGCATTAATTATATATAGTTTTCTTCTAACTCATATTAAGTTATTTATAATCTATAAGGTTTATTATTTTCTTTTTACTAAGTGCACACCTAAAGGTATTTATATTACCCTTGAACACTCATCTCCTTTAAAGTAATTAAAATTTTACTTTTAATTACTGCTATTAGTCATTCTATTACATAAATACCTTCGAGTCATTCTTTTATGCACTTGCTTTCTAAGAATTACTTCCATTATTACTTTCCCGGAAGATGCTAATTCCTCATATCACTTCGGTTTCACAAACCCCTCGAGTATCGGAAATCATCATCAATTTTTCCCTTAATTTCATCATTAGGCCGGATAACCATTTAAAATAACCAAAAATACTCCGACTTAGAATTACTTTATGAATGCCCTTTATACAGGGATTTGTCCATAATTTGTCTTCAATTTCAGTACATCCAAATCTCGCCAATTTTTCCATGCATCAATTACATGCATACCATAATCAAATTTAATCTCCAAATAGGAAATGAATAACTAATTATGTAACACCCCTAGACCCACCCTAGGAGTATTACATGCCGGGGTTCCCGAGAGAGGAACCCCTAAGGCTGCTTAGGGTCTAAACTTGGGGTTACTAACCCTTTCTTAAATTGGCGGAAGCGCGGTTACGGGTTTTCAAAGGTCTTTCTGGAAATTTCGGCGAGTTTCCTCCGTAACATGGCTAATCCCGGAGGCTTAAAGCCCTAACCCTGCACGAAACACAATCTTAAACTCAACGAGCCACACGCTCGGAGAAACACAACACAACTCAACGAGCCACACGCTCGGAGTATTCACATAGGGATTTTACACTCATAATTAAAACTTAAGTTCACATACAACAGTCTTGACAACATCTATATAAAGAAAAGACAGAAAAACATGCGAGTAAGGCCGGCATCTCCTATTCGATACTGCTATTTCCAAAAGCCAAAGGCAACTTACGCCGGTCTTAACTTCAGTACTGAAATGTTGGTGATGTCATGAGCTCACTAGCCCAGTGAATAACCCAAACCCAACCCCAAGTTTCACTTTGAACATTAATTCATTAACAAACACACGTAAGTTCACAATTCATTCATAACATGCGATTCGGATCGTACATGCTTAAGACATGCGAGATTCTAACTTACCAACTTACCGAGAAGCACAATGGCATCAATGACTCATGAATTCAATCAAACATGCTTCATTTGTCTTTCTACGCAAGTAAGTCATAGAATCATTCATCATGCAAATCATTCATCACATAAATCATATCTTAGTTCTTATCGTACACATTTCTTATGAAATCGGGATTCGTTCTTCTTCTTGAGTTCAATCATGCATTTCATAAATCATTGGTTCTTTCTTTCTTATTCGATATGCACGATCATTCGTTTCTTCATATTGTAATTCTTTTAAGTCTTCTTAGTTTGAATGGAAAGAAGATTTATGCACTCGCTCTAAAGACCCAGTTCTTGGAGCCAAAATAATTCGTGGGCTCGGTTCACGGAGGCATACAATTTGTGGCCTCGAGGCGGCCTCCCATCCCCGAAGGATGCATATTGTCAATAATTCTTGGAAGCAATTCAATTCGTGGCTTTGGGTTGACGAGACACTTCTATGGCCATAGCTTCAGAGGGTTCTTTAATTCGTGGGGTCATAGATCAATAACACAATCCTTTCTCCCTTCTTTAGTTCTTTATGATTCTTATCTTCTTATTACTTATACATAAGATACACTTAATTCGTATAATTCATGCTCAACACGTTCATGCGTAACTTCTTGAAACAAGCAATTCACATAAGCAAGTTCTAACTCAATCAATTCATTTCACATGCGCATGCTTATGTCATTTATAATCGATGTAATTCAGGATAAACACATAATCACATAAACATGCCAACTAGGATTCGTAATCAATGAACTTATCGTTTTCATGATCGCGTATTATCGCGTATAAGTGGTTAATGTTTCTATAACTTTCCTTAATCGATATATATCTTTTAATCTAGTCACATAGCTTCTTAAATATCAGTTCTTAACTCGAGTTACTCATTTGGTTCGATTTTGCTCAAAACAGGACATTTTCACTTAAAATTGCATATCTCCCAATCTACTCATCCAATGCATACCAAATTTTACAGGAAATTCTCATAAATTATCAAGAAGCTGCAGTAAAAACTACAGGAATTTCGGGCTACACATGACAGCACAATAATGCACACAGCAGGCTTTATTCACCGAAAAATATGCACTAAATCGGGAACTCAATTTTCTGCTTTTTCTCACTAAACCTATTCAAGCTATTCTTATGCAATTCTCAATAATCATGCTCGATAATGCTTAAACATCAAAAATTCAGAACTAGGCATCACATAATCACAACATGCTCTTTGATTGGTGAGTTGCTAATTTAGTGAATTTAAGCCTTCAACTTCTTCAATTAAACCTAGGGTTTCCAATTTCATACTTCGAATTCATTTTCAACCCACCTAATTCATTTTAATTCTTGAGGATGAATTCAGATTTCTCACCTTAGATTCTTAGAGGTTCTAAGAATTCGGTTTTGGAAGGTTTTCGGATTAGTTTCAATTTTTGTTTCCCTTTCTTCCTCTCGGTTCCCCCTTCCTTCTTCTTCCGGCGCCCACTGCTTCTACCCTCGCTTAAACTCTCGCTGCCTCCCTCTGCTCTGTTGTTTCGGGTTCTCAAACCCCGGCCTCGGTTCTGTCCGGCCTCACCGGATCCCTTCTCGTGCTCGCCGGCCGCGCAAGCACGCCCCGCCTTCTCTTCCTCTCTGCTTGTGGCTCTCGTCCCGCTCTCGCTTTCCTCTCGCTTCCGCGTTCTTTCGTTCCCCTTTCTTCTTTTGCTCTGCTCGGCCTCCCGAGCCCTCGCTCTCCCTTCGCCCACCGACGGCGGCGTCGTCGCCATTCGAGCGAGCCACCGGCCGCGGCTCTCGCGCTTTCTCCCTCTCTCGCTTTCCCCTATCTCTCGCTTTCCCGTTCCTTTTTCTTTCCACGCTTCGCTTCTTCGTTCCTCTTCTTTTGTTCTCAATCCTAATTTCTCTCTCCTAATTTCCTTATTCCACCTCATGAGCTTTGCTTGCCTAATTCTAATTGGACCCCATACTCCTTTACTTAATTCCTTGCCGACCATCCTTCTTCATTTTCGTTTCTTTTTCCTTTGATTTTTCTGCTTTGGGCTTGACAATTTGGGGCCCAACTTCAATTTCAAGAGGCCAAATTAGCTAACCTATGCTCGGTTTCGGTTCTCTCGGGTTTCTAATTCCGACTCGAAAAAATTCTAATTCACTAGCAAGCAAACACACGAAATTTCGGGGTCTCACAAATTACAACTCAAATGCTTAAAATTAAACGAATCGAATCTGAAATTTACCCAAAAAAATTCAATTAAATGAACTGACTGAATCGAAAAAAATTACCCTAAGAATCAAGTTAAAGGGGTTAATTTAAGAGAGGTTTTGAGGTGGTTGAAGGTGGTGGTTGAGGGTTGAAGATCGAAGGGTGGTCAGGCGGAACAGATGGCCGGTGGTTGAAGGCTGTCGCTGGGAGTGACAAGCGGCGGTGGTGCTCGGTCAAAGTAGCGGTAGCCGGACAGGGCACTGGAAATCGGGGAAGCCGAGACTAACTGGAGCGAGTCGGGCGGAGGCAGGCGCAAAGCTTCGGCGAGAGATGGGAGTGAGGATGGGCGTGTGCTTGGTGTTTGGTGGCTGGAGTGGTGACAGTGGGGTGGCGGTCAAGGCGAAAACCGACGGTGGCGAGCGGTAGTTGCTTGCGCCGGGCGGCGGCCGGACAGGACGCCGAGAGGAGTAAAGGAGGGCGATTTCTTGGCGGTAGGCTGGCGGTTGGGGTTTTTGATGAGGAGATCGGTTAAGACGATGGTGATGGTGCCGGTAGCTAACCGGTGGTGGCGGTCGGTGCGGTCGAGGAGCCGCTGGTGCTGTCGGTTGGCGGTGGAGGTGGTATGTAAAACCCCGTCCCTAAGAAAATAATTAACTTTAAATACATTCAAGATTAGCATGAGCGCGAGAATTTCAAATTCCAAATATGTTCATATTACACATGTGTGTGTACATATGTATATATATATATGTCAATGTTGTTTAAAATGCAGGAACCAGGATGATGACAACGACGACGCACAAGCATATTCTACAAATTTTAATGACTCATAAGATAATTAACATTATTATGTAGCTAATTTATTTTGAGTTCTAAAAATCCTTAAATAAGTGAAATTAATATAATTTTTGTAAACTTACTATTATTAAAAATTAAATTACCGGATTAGAATAAGATTAATGAGCAAGGTAATAATAAGCTTGGAGGATTAGCAAGTAGATGAGGATAAGGAATTGGATTAGGATTAGTACTAATGAGAAAAGGGCCAAAGGATTGGGGTAGAGTCGACCGGCCCATTTAGAGGAAGGCAAGAGGGGGTATAAAAGCATAAGTTAACCTAAAAGTTGCATTATCCTAACCTAAAGAAGATAAAACTAACACTCTCTCTCTCTCCCTCTCCAACCATCGCTTCCTCTCGCTTGCGCTCGGCCCGTCTTCGCCGCCAACCGACCGCTTCAGCGGCACTCGGCCGCGTCGGCAGCCATCACCGGCTAGCCGCCAGCACCACCGCCGGTACCTTCATCGATCTCCACATCAAACGTCCAAAACGCAACCCCTTTCTCCACTAGCCTCCTCCGTCTCCCTCTTGCCGTTCGTTTCAGCCACCGGAGACGCCACTTCGACATCACCAACAACCATCGCCACCTTCTACCGCCCCACTTGTCACCGATCCGGTCGTCGGACACCGAGCACACCACCGTTCTCACCACCATCTCTCCCCGAGTTTTGCGCTTGCCTCTGCCTCGGCTCTGCTCCGGTTGGTCTTGGTTTCCCGGTTTTGAGGCCCTGTCCGGCTACCGCCACTCGACCGTGCATCGACGCCACTCGCTACTCCCGGCGATAACTTCAACCGTCGGCCATCTCGCTCCGCTTCAGCCACCCTTCGACCTTCAACCACCTGAAAAACTCCTCTTAAATTAACCTCCTCCATCTAATCGCTTAGGGTAAAATTTTCAGATTCGAGTCAATTCTTCTAATTTAATTTCTTAGAGTAAATTTCGATTCGATTCTGTCAATTTAATTTCTTAGGTTAATTTTCGATTCGGTTCTTCAATACTTTTAATTTAATTATTTGAGTTGTCCTTGGTATTCTTTTCTGTTTGGAGATTTAAGTTGGATTATGGTTTGTTGTGACTGGTTCATGGAATTTAGAAAGCTCTGGTGATAGTTGGTATATGTTTGTTATACTGAAATTGAAGAAAATTATGGACAAGCTATCTGGATAAAGGACATTCAGGAAGTGATTCCGAGTCGGGAATTACTTTTGGTTAATTAAATAATTATTTGACCTAATGAGGAGATTAAGAAAAAGATTGATGATGATTGTTAATTCTGGGAGTAAGTGAACCGGAGTATGAGGATTAACACCTTTTTGGACCCTTACAAAATAAAATAAGGTTAGAAAGTGGTACATAAAAGTATGAATAAAGGAGATAAATGTTCAATGTATCATTTAGAAGAAAATTATGTATATTTGAGGTTACCTCATGTATATATATAAAGGTATACATATATTTATATATGTGTTTAGAAGAAAGTCATACATATACTTTAAAGTTGCTATAAATAGATATATATATATGCGCATATAGTTATACATGCATAGTATAAAATAAGATAAATAAATCGTGTGAATTAAGGACCTCATTAGTATTCTTTAGTAAAAGCTAGCTTGTTAATTTTCGGTTCAAGTGTCTTTGAAGTGATTTAATAAATAAATAAGAAATAAAAATTCAGTTTAATAATAAAAATTTTTATCCTCACTTAAGGTCATCAAGTTTCGAGCATCGTGCGTTCATCCGGGTCCTGTCCAAAAGGAAAAAGAAGGAGGAACATCGGTTCAAGGTACTTTCATTGATCGTGCCCTTCAATGTTTTATTTACAAATCAAGGCCGGATATGGCCGACATTAACAACAATAAAGAATTGTTTGCAAACAATATTTGCCATCATTAATATGGACCCACCCATCAAGTGCTATTATTTGGTACGCCCAATATCCAGGTTGGTAACCCCGTAACGGTTAACCGCCTTCAACCGGACTATCCGATCGGTCTAGGTGTATGCACATGCGTTTAGGGAAACCCGATGATCGTAAAGGGATCCATTCGGATAATTAATCAGCAACACTTTCACATTATTCACTCCTCTTCATTTACAAATGAATTGAAATGCATGCGCTCAACTCAATTACTTTATAACCATTATTTTACTCCATGATAGTGAACATATTGAGCTTCGGCTCACATTTCGAAAATGTTTTCTTGTTTTGTTTTAGGTAAAGATGTGGAAGATTTGAAGCAAAGGTCCATTAAGGACTTAGAGGCTCGCAGATGACAACTTAGTTGGGGTATCAAGGGTTAAGTGTCGTTGTCGTAGTTTATCGATCGTAGTCTATACTTATGCTTAATCTTCGTACAAGTTATAGTTTATGCCTTATCATGAGACACTTGTTGTTAGTGGCAAAAACAAGTGTAACCGGGGTTGGAAATGTATCTATTGTTATAGCCTTGCCCTTTCCTCCGGTAAGGGCTGTGGTAATGCCCACGACTTACTTTCCGTTGCGCTAATCATCGGCTAGCGGCTTGCTTAGTCTAAAACCGGTGATTATGGGTTTAGGGCGTTACATGGGACGAGAGCAGCGAGGCTTCGGGGCTAGAGAGAGAGGGTTTGTGGGTTTATCGGGTTTTAGGTTTAGGATAATGAGGCTCTAGGTTACCTCATTGCTTTTATACTCCCTCTTACCTTCTCCTATAATGGGCCGACTGACCTAATTCATTTCTTTTGGCCCAATTCCCATTAGCACATAACTTAATCCAACTTGCTCATCCTAATCCAATGCCTTCTTTCCATCCATTCCTAATCCTCCAAGCTTATTATTATCTTGCTCATTAAGCTTATCTTAATCTAAGAATTTTATTTTTAGTAATATTAAGTTTATAAGAATTATATTAATTTCATTTGTTTAAGGATTTTTAGAACTCAAAATAAATTAGCTATATAATAATGTTAATTATTTTCTAAGTCATTGAAATTTATAGAGTATGTTCGTGCGTCGCCGTTGTCGTCATCCGGTTCTCGCACTTTAAACAACATTGACATATATATATATATATATATATATATATATATATATATATATATATATATATATATATATATATATATATATATATATATATATATATATATATATATATATATATACGTATATGTGTATACATATGAGTAATATGAAAATATTTGAAAATTTGGAATGCACGTGCTTAGGCTAATTTTTAATGTACTTAAGGTTAATTATTTTCTTAGGGACGGGTTGTTACATTCTTAATACATCCGACTTCTGAATTTCTCTAAGTTTTGAATGCCTTTCTTCAAAATGGGGAGATTAAACACTCGGTATGAACCAACTACTATTTGATTTTGATTTCGAGTCATTCATTCAAAACTGGGAACATTCACTCACGCTATGGATTCTTGATATATATTAACTAAAAGGTGATTGACCTTAGAATTGGTATCTAAGTATTTATCTCTAAAAGTCTAAGGACTCGGTTCTATTTAGTCAAGCACAAACCGACTCGATTAACCAAACTAAGCATTGGTCGAGCCACTCGGTTTTAGAAGCGGATCCACTCGGTATGGCTCGGAGTAAAACTTTGCCCAAATATTTTCACACTTTTAATTCATATTTTTCACAGGCTTACTTCACATATTGAATGAGAATTACATGTGTTAATTCCAAATAGGTTAGTTTTATTCAGTTGAATTTAATTACATTGACAAATACAAAAATATGTCTAGTTAACTTGTTGAACTCATTTATCTCATATTTATTTTTTGAGTTTAGACATACATGGAATTTGAACATATTGAATATTAGATTTGAAAAATTCCTTTTTAATAGTTAAGAAATTTTAGCCATTAAATGACTTATTTAGAGTAATCCTTATCCGACCTTGGAGAAAAGTATTTTTATACTAGCAATGCCTTTTGAATGTTATTTTTATAGATTCATTAAAGATAAATAATCTCATATTAAAGCAAAAACAATGGCTTCATTACTGTTCAAAGGCAATAGATAGAAAAGTCCAATAATTCGAGCGGACTCAAACAACGAGTGTCGGACCATTCTATTTCCATTTGTGATAACTTATGGTTTTTAAGTCTAATGGTTGTTTCTACCTTTTCTCTCGGACACAACAAGCTGGTGAAATTATTTTGGAGACTAGAAATTATGTTCAATGAATACATCTCCAACGGTTCTTTTTCGAGGACTCGGACTATCCATTGTGCCAACTAGCCGAACCGAAGCTCTAGTCCAAGGCACAACAAATTTCTTCATTGCTTCATATAAATAGAAGCCTTGATTCAAGAGTTACAAGATTGCTGGAACTAAGAACTCAACTCTCATATTCTCTTCTAGCTTACAACTCTTGTGCATTCAATCATGACTTTCTCGGTTGTAACATCTTGTAAAGAAAAGTCTTGTAATCTCTACTCTTTTCACAAACACTTTTCTAGTTTATCCCTTGACTGAGTTGTAAGGGTTAACTAAACTCGGTTGTCCCAAACTATAGAGGATAACTTAGTTTGGAAGTACTAGAACAAATAAGGTAATTTATGTGCCTGGAAAATTTGTATTAGAATTGCTTAAGGGAGTAATTAGGGTAGTCAATCCAAGTAAAATCTCTGTTAATCTTTGATTGAGTCAATCTAGACTCAGCTTTACTTTTTGAGTTCATCTTATTATTAAGGAAATTCAAATTTCTGCATTTTCCCTTTATCACCTTATTCACCCCTTAGGGTGATAAAGTCTTGAATGTCGACTTGAAGTTAATGTGATTCGAATGTAAATTAGACTATATCTCTATAGAACCTAAGATTGATGAAACTCAAAAGATAAATTCGAGTCTTGGAACCAAAATTGATCTAACCCAACAAAAATTACCTAACTCATTGTCTAATCGATGAAAAAAGCCAATGTAAATTTGGCTAACACATGTTACCCAAAGCAAACAAGAATTTGATAACTCGAACATGAACCAATCTAAACATAACCCAAACCCTATCCTAACCGATTTATCTTTTATGATTTCATGTAATTGCTAGTTAGGAGGACGATTTAACAACCCACTCTAAATTACATTTTATTAACTTTAGTTCATTATATGATTATTTCTAAATGAGATTTATTATCCGATTAAGCTATAAGGTGAACATTCAAATGGAATAATCAGCCTTTATATGATTTATAATGGAAGTTTAATTAGAAGTAAGTCACTCTATAGGGGATGACTAAGATGATGTAGGATTTTTTGAAAAATAAAAGTTTACATAAACTAACCGCTTAGAAATTGAGAACCGAGTATACAAGTAACTCGGAAAGGAAAGAATAAGAGAAATAAGTAGTTTTACGAGGAAACCCTCATGGTGCAAAAACCTCGCACAATTATAATCCAAATACCAAGTAAAAATCCACTATTTGAATCATCAATGCAATGAACATGACTACCTAGATTTGTTCCCTTAGACATCTCTTAGAATTTTTCCTAGACCCAAAAACTCCTTTAGTCGACCAAGTACTCCCAAGTTGAAGTTCCCTTATCATCTTGGGACAACAAAGTTCAAATAATGTTATCAACTTAGTCAAGGAGACTACAAAAGTGTTTGAGAAATTAAGGGAAGTTGCAAGACTTTTATCACTAGAAGTTACAACTCGGAAAACATAAGTCACAAAGTGTGAGTTGCAAGCCGGATGTGTATAATCGGTTAAGCTCGTGTAGTTTGTCGGTGATAATCTTTTACTAAGTCTTCTTTATATAGTATTCCTTAAGAGAAAGTCGTTGACTCTTCTGCTGGAAGAATTGGGTCACCTACCCGTTGTACCGGATAGTCTAAGGACTACTTTTTGGACCATCTTGACATAGCTATTGAGCTAAGGTCCTAGCTTCCAAAAGTTATTCTACCGACTTGAAGAGACTAAAAATTAGGTAGAGAAACTCATTAGACTGAAAAATAAGATATTACCTAGAAGACCCATAATTTGGTGTTAGATAGCTATACGAGTTAAGTTTATTATTTACTCTTAATTAAATAGAGTAGGTCGAATGACCAAGTTATATACGTGATTAGATTTTCGTAAAATTAATTGAGTGAATTACTATTATCGCGTAACTATAATTAGTAGAGCGTATTAATCCCTTTCTCAAAATTTTCTGCCCGGACTAGCTAAATAAATACTCGAGATCACTTATAGTTGTATGTGAGTTTAATTGTTTTGAGAGTTAGCAAGGGGAAAAAGGGAAGAGCAATGTACCAAGGAGTATTAAGGAAGGGAACAATTAGGTGCTAAGAATAAAAAATGAGTTAAGTGGTAAATTAGGAATCTGATTAGTGTGAATTAGAGTGGTGTGCTGGCAACATTTATTAAAGCCACACAAGGAAAGAAAGAGGGAATTAAGTGAAAAGAAGGAAATAGGGCTCGGTGGAGCACGAGCAGCAGATGGAGCGAGAGGGAGAAACAGAGAGAGAGAGAGCAAGAGAGAGAACGTACGGGAGCCTCTCGCTCGGTGAGCAAGGGGAGAGTGAGGCCTTGGGAAGGCGAGAAGGAAAAGAAACCGAGTAAAGGAAGAAGGGAAGAGGGAGGACCGAGCGCAGAGAGAGAGAGAAGGCGAGCGGTGCGAGGGTCGAGGAGACCGAGGGGTGGCCGGCGAGCACCGTAGACCCAGAGAGCGGTAGCCGGCAACGCGAGTGAAGGGAAGGGAGTGAAAGACCGGGACATAAGTACCCAAAGCAAGACTGCGCGCGAGAGGGTCCGGGAGGCCAGCAAGTGGGAAAAGTAGCGGCGGCTAGGGAGAAGGACCGGCAGCGAGCACACGAGGGCCCGACCGAGGGGAACAGGGGACCGAAAATAACAAGCCAAAAATAGGGAAGCGAGCAACCGAGAGACCGAGCAAGAACCGGCAGAGAAGTGGATCGAAACCAAAAGGCAAAGTAAAGAAGCCCGAAATCAACCCCTAAAACCCGAGAATCCAAGGTAGGTAGTCTTGTACTCTAAACTATTAGTAATTTTGAAACTCAAATGGATTTATTGTGAATATTGAATGATTCTTGTGAATATTGAGTTTGTTGTGAATTTTAAACATCACGTATTGCGGAACGGACCTAATAGTTGTTTAAGATTGAAATAAGAGCTTAGAATGGAATTAAGGAATTGTTAGGGTTAAATCGAGACATGAAGGGATTTAGTTGGATAAATAGTAGAGTTGAATTGGGAATTTTGAAGAAATTTAGTAGTTACATAAAGTTGAATTGGGAACCCGATGATTCCGATAAAGTTATATTATTTGGGTCTAGTGAGTAGAATTAAGATTTGGGGACGAGGACATCGTGGTTTGGGTATAGATTGTGAATTAGTATTTCAAATTAAGCCTTACAGATTTACTGAAATTGCGGCATTGGGAAATGATTGCTAATATCGGGAAATAATGAGTGAAGTATAAAGGGGAGTATGAATTCATATTGATGATGCACGGTTGAGGCATGAGAATGAGAAATGGGTGATTGTCAGATTAATTGAGTTCGAAGTATATTTAAATCCTCGAGGTTGAACCGAACATGAAGGTAAGAGAAGCTAACGAAGTTGAATAATGAAAAATGATGAAGAGTTATATAACTAAGGATGGACGAACAGGAGTTGAGTAATGAGATAGAGACATATAATGCAAATTTGAGGAAGGGAAATGACAAGTTGGGAATGGTAAGGTGAAGTTGAGTTTGGAATCTATCTAAGCTTTGAGATGAAATTAAGTTGGAAGATGAGCTTAGCAAAAAGGAACTTAAGTGATAAAATGAGATTAGGAGTTATATGGCCGAATATGAGCAAAGGAAGTTGATTTATAAAGTTGAGACCTAGAATGAGGAATTGAAGTAAAGACAGAGAATTGTGAGAAGTTGAGACGTTTAATTAGGTGGCACCCTCTTGTGATTATTGTGGCTCGGAAAATGGAATTAATATTATTAAATTGATGAGTTGAGAAAGGCATAGTTAGGAAAAGAGCCGAGAATGACTGCTTGCATTCAATGGTAGCTATTCATGTTAAGTGATTGCTTTACGTGATGTTCAAAAGTAGTTTTGAAAGGAGTTTTGTATTTCACATGAAATGATCCTTGAATGCAACTTCTTGTGAATTGCCTTTCAAACGTGAATGTGTTTTAAAGAAGCAAAACTTATTTGAGAAAGTGAACTTATAAGGGTGACACGTGGTGTCATGCCTTCCTTGATTTTAAATCGATTTGAGAAAGTCGTGAAGTGAATGTGATGAATGAATATGTGCAAAGGGTTTTAAATCAACTGGCTACGGATTGTTTAGCATACCTAAGGGTTCGAATTGGGGGATGCCCAACTAGAAACTTCGAGGGAAGGGTTCTAATAGGGGTCGTGGGGTGACATGATGCCCAATCCGAGACTTCCTAGAAGATAGGTCCCAGGAGCCTTTTGTTCGGGGTAGCGCCATGGAATAAAGAATTGCTAGTTCGAATCCCGAGAAGGCCTAGAAAGTTGATTCAGTTGGAAAACAGAATTGTGATGAATGTGAAACCGTGCTTTTAAATGATTAAAAGAGTTCGATCTTTACGTTGCAAGAGATTTCATTGAAAGTATATAGATTTGTATTATATTATTATGCTTTCGTAGATTTCATTATTATAAGTATTATGTGTAAAGAATTTCCATTTTAAGGGTATAAGACTCCGGTGAGCCCATGGTTTATTTCTCACCCCCACAAATTTCCCCCATTTTCCCCAGAGTGTTGCGGTACATTCTCGGGAGATATGTGTGGTACATAGCTTGTTTTGGGCTCCGTTGATTGCCGTTTGCTAGTTGCTTGAGCGATTCGAATCGCGAATGTGCATTTCTTATATTTCTAAGTATTGTACTTGTAATTTAGTTCATGTAGTTTGTACCGGATATATAGTAAACCATTTAGATTGTTTTAAATTTTATCGCATGATTGGTTTGACTCCGCGTGTGGCCGTTGAGTTGTATACTCCGAGCTTGTGGGTCGTTGAGTTATCTTATTCTTTTTATGCAAGGTTTTAAGGCTTTAAGCCTAAGGGATAGTCCACATTACAAACACTCGCTGAAATTTTTAGGAAATCTCGATTCTTTTCGAAAACCACCTTTATTATCTTTAAGTTGAGTTTAGACAACCAAACCGACACCGAAAAAGCCATGGGAGTTCCTTTAAGGAACTCGGAGATATAATACTCTTAGGGGTGATTTGGGGTGTTACATTACCCAAAACCAACAAACAAGCCTTTTAGCTCGGTTTGAGTTATTCCTGGTTTTCTCGGTTTTGTGTCTGCAAATCTTCAACAATTATTAAACCTTTGTTTTCGCTTTTTTTGGAGGTTAATCATCTTTACAAAACCTAAAAAACCAAATTAGATAATATTTCTAAAAATTTAAAAATAATTTTGTTTATAATTAAATTAAGATTAGTGTAAACAAAGCATTTAAAGACCAACTATCCTTAATCTATAAATCTAATATTCAATGTGTTCAAGTTCAAAAATGTAAAAACTCATAGATTATAAGTTCAACCTTAATGGATACATGTGTTGTTCGGACATATTGCACTTTTGTTGAGTTAAATGAACCTGGCTTAAGTGGAATCAACACAAGTAATTACAGTTGATTTCATGAAGATTGCCAATTTAAAAGTGATATGTTACTTGTTAAAATACGTTATAAAACTTAATGTTTGAGTCATAATGAGTGAGTTTGTTTTTGAGAATTGAGGAACTCAATCATGCTCGGTTAAGATAACCGAGTGAATTTGTTCTTTCCGAAGTAGAGTTGAGTATAAGAGTTTGACGGTTTTCTTTTAAGATATAAGTCTTGGGTCAATCATGGATAAGTCATGTAAAACTAATGAATGTCATTAATTCAAAACAAGTAAGGGTTAGTTAGTTATACTTGAGTCTTTAATCTCTCTCTTTTTATGAGAGGCATTCAATCTAAATAATGATTTAAAGAAATTCATCAAATATCAAAAACTATAGAAATAATATTGAAATTTTCTAAGTATTAGATTAAAACCCAGAATTTTGAGTATTAGAACTAAATTGAAATTATATTCTGAATTTCGGATCATGTAAAATATTAAATACAAAGTCAATAAATCCGAGTATCGAGTCGATTAAGATAATAAATTTTGAGTATCGGAGCAAAGTCAATAATTGAGTATTACCGCATAATAACAAAAAATAAATAAACAAGTGGTGAAGTAATAATTAAACATGAGTAATCAAATGACATATTTTCATTCATTGAAAAAGTAATATATACAAATTTTTTTTAAAAAGAAAATTGCGCCCCTAAACATGTGAACTTCGTTCTTCTCCCCTACTGCATTTTATATATATAAAAAAAAAAGGGAACAAGGAGAGAAAAATAATATTGGACAAACAAAATTTAAAAAATATCAAGAAAGCGTTGCTTAAGAAGAAGAGGTTTTTCGGACGGTTAAGTTCAACTTCTTGAGCGTCGAAATAATTTATATTACTCTTCGTCTTCTTCTTTGTCCTCTTCAGCTCGAGTCCTGTGCTTTTTCTCCTTCGAGGAGCCTTTGAAGGCTCTGGTTGAGCTTGCCTCCTCTTTTCCATCCGGGTCTCGGAGGTGCCAACTTTTTGCAAGACTTATAGGAGGAATCTTCTTCTTCTACTTCTTGAAAAGATCCATCGGAGGAATGAATCTTCTTCTTCTTCTTCTTCTTCTTCTTCTTCTTCTTCTTCTTCTTCTTCTTCTTCTTCTTCTTCTTGCTATTGTGGAGGCTGCTTGAGGGTGATCTCGAGCACCTTGGAATATATTTATCAGATTGTGATTGAGAGAGCTTTTGCCTCAACTAACTCTTCTTGAAGAGTTGTTTACGTTTAACTAAGAAGTGAAAGGAGAGCTTTGAATGTGGCAAAGCTATTCTTAAATTCTTTAGCAAGAATGTAGAAATGAGAAGACAATTTTGCAAAGTTCTAAGTAAAACAACTGGGCTCGGAAAGACTAGGGATTAGAAGAAGATGTAGACGAGGTGGCTGAGTAACCTTAAATGAGTGAGTCCGGACCCCATGTGAATTTTCTTGGTAGCCAAGACCGATAAGCTCATCTTTCCCGATCATCACAAGTGGGAGTAACAAAATTAATCAAGGAGCTTGAACTCATAGTGAGCAAAGACTTTGAGAAAAGAGCTCCAATATCAAAGCCTTCCACGATGTCATAGATTACTTTGAGAACCGAATTGTTTAGGTTCTCTTTAGAAGGAAATAAATAACACACTATCAAAGCCTTCTAATATCCGGGATCAGCCTTGAACTATGTGATAGAGAAGTTCTTTTGAAATTTTCGTTTGACTTGAGAGTATTTAGCACAAAAGTCATCTACAACCTTAGTAAATTTCTCAATATTGCACTTCAAAAAAGAACAATCTATTTTGAAAATTTTGTAATGGAGGCCAAGGTTGACAACAATCTTTTTCCCTTGAACTTAGGAGATCAAAATTGAATCGGTGGAGGTGAGATTTTGATGACGGTAGATCATCCACCAGACCATCCAAGTTTAAGGGGTCGAACTTTGCACACTAGAAGAAGATAATGGAATGCTTCCTAGGACTCGTGATGAGGATGTTTGGAAGATCATCAAGCATGAAAACTAGATCCTTATAAAGATGGAAGAAGCAAGAGCTATGCCAAAAGAAAAGTCAGATTACACTACTAAAGAGAATAAAAAGTTCAGGAAGAATTTCAAAGCCATGAACACTTTGATGTGCTTTATCAGCTCGGAAGAATACAATAGAGTGTCAGCTGGTGACACAACTAAAGAGGTGTGGGATATATTGGTCAACACCTATAAAGGAACTAGCCAAGTGAAGCAGTGCAAAGATTAGCCAATGCCTTCACAAGTATAAGTTTTTCAATATGGAGCCTAAGGAGAACTCTCGGATGTACATCCGGTCCACTAAGATTACCAACAATCTCAAGTCTCCGGGTAGAAAGATTTATCATGAAGAAATTTTAGAAAAATTCTGAGAAGTCTACCAAAGAGGAGATGGCGTCCCAAGGTGACAACAATCGAAGGTTTGCTCATGTAGAGTCTAAGTCACCCTACAGGGGATGAATAGGGTGATGAAGAAAATTAATCTATTTTTGCACCAACACAAACTAGAAGTAGATTATGAGTCTAGATTAGACTCAAAAATACAACAACACAGATATATGTGGAAACCTTCCTGGAGCAAAAACCACGGACGAGTGCTAATCCAAGCACAAAGTCAAATCGACTATTTTGAATCCACAAAATACAAAGGGTTGACTCAACCAGAATTGCTCCCTTAAACAATTCCTTATAATGTTTTCCTAGACTCAAAAGTTCACTTATCTAATCTAGTACTTCTTGACTGAGCTAACCTTTACAATCATGGAAAAGTGAGCTGAGTTAACCCTTATAGCTCAGTCAAGGAACTTTCAAAGAAAGTAAGAGAAGTATGTAATTGATTACAAGACTTTCTTTATAACTCGAGAATATTAAATATAGACTTGGAGTTGTAAGAAGAAGATTGAGAGAATATGTACATAGTAAGTGTTTTAGCATCACCTGGTTTCTAAATCCCCTCTTCTAAACTTCCACCTCCCCTTTCTCAAACTCAAAAGAGTTGTAAAATTGTTCTTCTAGCAGCTGGTCCATCTTCTTGTTAACCTGACCCTTCTATTCATTTACTTCGAAGGTGGCTTCATAATTTGTCTGCTCTCGTCGAAGAGTTACAATCAACTCTTGGTCTAGGCTTTCATGCTTGTACTAACTCAGCTTCAAAGCATGGCTTAGAAGCAGATATATCGTAGTCAAGCTCCGATCTTTGAGCTGAAAGAAGTAATCAAGCGATAGCAAGACCGGATCGGCCATCTCCAGGAGTGTAGATCCAAGGGTGCCGAGGACTCGGAATCAGGTCCCGACTCAAAATTGTACTTAGAGTCTTCCAGCGCTTCCGACTCGAGTCGGAGGAGGAAGGAGAAGAATAAGAAGAAGAAGTTGGAGCAAGCCAAGCTAAAAGCCAAGGAGAAAAGGAACTTGAGGTTATCTCCTCATAGCACACCGAGGCCGGGGACGTTGGTCGGTCCCGGGCTCTATCTTCTACGTAGCCCACTCAAGCCGAGGAAGCCGAGGGCACATAAGAGGAAATAGAGGAAGAAGAACCTATAGTACGAAGGTCTGCACAACAAGAACAAGAACTTCCTGTCCTCTTGCCACATATTCCACGTCCAGCAGCCTTCATCTCAAGGCTACAAACACGAAGAAGGGGTCATCATTCCTCCTCCTCCACTTGGACTCGCTCCACCCCGCTCTAGAGTTTTTTATTTTTTTTATTTTTGTCCAATATTTTTATATCTCCTTTTTTCCCTCTTTATTTGCTTTTGATAAAATGCATAGGGCGAGAGAAATCTAGGAGAGATAATTAGTTGGTTGAGGGGAGCTTACTCTTTGTATGTTTTTGTGTTTATTTTTTCTAAGCAATGTAATAATCAACGAAAGTAAGTCATGTTTCGAGCATCATTGACTTTTGTTATTTATATTTTTTTGGTCGGATAATTGCTTATATCTATTGATTTTACTCGATAAATGCTGTGATATATATCCGATCCGATATATTTATTTTCACCATCAATTTGTCTGTGATAACAAATTCTAACTTCCTTCTACTAAGATCATTTTACAGATCATTCGTTTCGAGCCATGAAAACTTAACTATATGAACTTCTCACTCTTTTTATAAATGTTGAATGTCTTTCATCAAAAAGAGGGAGATTGAAGACTCGCTTATAACTCTCTATCTCTCTATGATTTTGAATTGAAGTCATTCTCATTCTTTAGAAAGTTCATCTTTAAGTTTTCAATATTGTCCGACCTACTCGGAAAGTAGTGCTTGAGTAAAATAAACATCTCTGGATTTCTGATTCACTCACATATAACTCGGACAGTTGTCATGAGTAAATAATTTCACATACATAACTTATTTTGAGTTCCGACTTATTAGATTCACTCGGAAAAGAATTACTACGTTAATTCATCTTTCTAAGTCGGATCTATTAACCGAAATTATTTACCCGGCCATTTTGATACAATGTGTCTATATAATTTTACTATCTCATTTGTCTAAATGATAGACATAAAATGGAATGAGAACTTATTGAATATTAGGCTTAGTAAATATCATTTATTCAGAGTTAAGGAAAATTAAGTGCTTAATCACTTTGAATTAAATTTTATCCTTGCCTAATCTTGGACTAAAGTATTTTTATACATTGAGTACCACATTGATTTGCTTTTGCAGGTTGAGTAAAGAATTTTAATCTCATTTTGAAAAGCAAAAGTAACAGGCTTGTAAATGTTAAACACTAGCATACGTAAAAGTACTCTTTCGTAACAGGCTTAGACACCGTGTCACGGTTGTTTGTTTCCAAATCTGGTAAACTTCAATTTTGAGTCTAACAATTGTTTTCACCCCGCATTTCAGTCACACCTAGTGGGTTGGACCACCTTCTGAGCCAATTACCAAAGCATAACATTCACATCTGCAATGGCTCCTTGTTTGAGGGACTTAACCTATCTCGTTACATCGGCTAGTGAAGCTTCCCAGTCCAGATTCAATGACAACGACTACTCTGTCTTACCGAGTATAAATAGAAGCCATCCTACAAGACATAGAGAGTAGACGAACATAATACTTAACACTTATTCAAATCTTATTTTCTCAATCTTTAGCCTTGAACTCTATGCTTAAGTTCTTACTTTCGAGTTCAAAACAAGAAGTCTTGTAATTACTCTTACTTACTTTAATTCTTTGTAACATCCCTTCACTGAGTTGTAAGGGTTAACTTAGCTTAGTTGTCCCCACTTGTAAGGGTTATCTCAGTTAGGAAGTACTAGAATAGATAAGGTAAGTTATGTGTCTAGCAAAACTTATATTGAATTATCTAAAGGCTTTAGACTTCGGGGTAAGCACATAGTCAAGTTTAGGCACACCAAACCTAGCTTAAGGTCTTTAATTAGCCAAGTTCAAGAATCAGCCACTGGACTTTAACCTGGACTTTAGACTCCGTTAGTCAAGTCCAGGCCCCCTTATTAGAGTTCAAGTAAAAAGACGACTAATTCTAGACGTATTACTTCAATTGGCCTTCGAAGCAACAGGTAAGTACCCTTTAGTGTTTACTTTGACCTTCGTCTTTCAAACTTAATCAAAGTGGGGGCTAACTTTAGACACCTAAAAATGTCATTAGGGTCGAAGTTTGATTGGCGTGATAGAAGCTAGTAAACAACAAAGAACCTAATAACACCAAAAAATTAGCATGTTTGCTTAGGCCGACCCACAAACCTATATTCTATGTACCAAACAAAGCTCGGGTTGGGCTCTTAACCATGAAACCGAAAACCTGCACTAAAATAGAAACCTACCAAAAATAAAATCTGCTAAAAATAAAAACTTTCCAAAAATGGAAAGTCGTCAAAGCCGGTGTCGACCTTCTCTATACTATGCAAAACTTCGTGTTTCACTTTTTCCCTCAGCCTCCTAGCGTGACACGAAGCTCAAAGTGTCCATACGATTTAGGTCGGGGCCGCGCTTCATGGATTTTCATGCCAAAGCGTTGCATTTTGCTCCAAGCACCTAACCGAGGCACTGAAGTCAATTTCATCAAATGAAGTCTGTTTGAGGTCGGCACCACACTTCATGGCTCCGCACACCATAGTGTTGCATATTGCTTCGAGACCAATTGAGACATAGAAGGTCAATCTCCCAAGTGATGCCATTTTGACGCCGGCACCGAGCTTCTCGGCACATCCTATGGAATTTCTCGTCTAAGATGATTTTATCTGATTTTTTTTTGATTTTGGCCAGTTCTCTTCAACTATTTGATAGCTGAGTGCATGCTTTTAGGTCATTTTTGTGACCTAGCCCCGAACGTATAAATAGAGGAGTTTATTCCTTATTTTTCCCTCGCTCAACTTTCAACTAATCAACCTCCTTATGTTGAATCCTAACCTAAAGGGATGATTACTAAGCTAAAACATCCTCATTTCATTATCTCACTTCCTAATCCCTCCATTTTCACCATATTGTTACACACTACCTCGCCTCACAAAATCCACAAAATAGTCTTCTTTGAGCTCATTACTCTGCCGTTACATTGCCGAATTCGGATCGTGATCCAAGCTCAGCATATTGGATAACATGAGGGCATCAAATCAACCATCACTATCTTTTATATTTTGTTTATATATTTTTTCACCGTGTTTCATATTATGGATCGAAATGTGATTGCTTTTATATCCTCCCCACCCGTTGTAACTTTTATTTCTTTCACTTTTTTCGCTTTCTTTTATTACTTTTCTATTTGCTTATTTATCGCTTTCTTAGCATGTCTTAGTTGATTTAATTTTCAGACTTTTCATTTTGTATGCTTGCTTGTTTAAACACATTTTTTCGACTCACAATTAGAATTAGTAATGGTTGTCCGTTGACGAGTGGAATGGAGGGCTTATCCCTAAATTTCATACCTTCGCCCCGAACCCTGGATTCTCGGTTTTGGACCTATGGAGTTATTTCTTAAACCTCTTTGAAGCTTAGTTTTCCCATACTAAGATTTGAATAGTATTCTTTTCTTTTCTTTTTTTTTTATTCCTAGAACCGACTCGTGACTCCTCTTTTCCTATCTTATTTTTCTTAAATCACATCTTGGCCTTTGTGATTTAAAAATGGTAAAAATTTATTTTCTTCCTCGACAGCGAAGGCAATAGATCAAGACCGACTCCTCGGTCTCACCCTATGGCCGTCGTCGGTGATTGGATGGTGCTGGCTCTCGCCGACACCAACAAGTAGCCAGGCATGGCTCTTGGTCCAAACCGGTGTTTGTCACACCTTTTCAAAAGTCTTACGGAAGAATATGAATTATATTTTTTCTATTTTATTGAATTAAGAAATAATATCCCGAGACTTTAAAATTAATTTCTAAAATAAAAGGATTAATAAAAATTGCCAATCACTACTTTGCTTAAACTGTTTCAAATTAAGTTACAAAAATTAAAAATCTTAAAAAGAGGCTAACAACACTTTCCAACTAGACTTTAAAAAATTATCTTTCAAAAAGAATCTTCAAAACCCAAGAGAGCCGACATTCGTAGGGATCCCAATCTAGATCCTTTAAATGTTGCTTAAACTGATGAGGGCATGGGTCGTGGTTCCGACTGAATGTCGGTTCAAGATCCTTTAAATGTTGCTTGATCCAGAGCAACTAACACGGATAACTCCAACTGCTACATACTTAACTTCGCGGTTGATAAAGCGACGAGTTTTGCTTCTCGGAATGCCATGAGATGAAAGAGTATCCAAGAAATTTGCATGCTCCTGATGTGCTCTTCCTATCAACTTTATATCTAGCATAATCAGTATCTAAGTAGCCATTGAGGGTTAGACTCGAGTCTTTGGAATACCAAAGACCAAATGATTGAGTCCCTACAAGATATCTCGAATTTTCTCTTCACTATAGTGAGATGAGATTCCTTTGGATTAGCTTGAAATCTTGTACAAAGGCATACGAGTAAATATGGTATCTGGCCTACCTGAAGTTAAGTAAAGAAGAAATCAATCATACCTCTGTAGATTTTTAATCTACTCGACTTACCCATCTCGTCCGAGTCCATTTTTGTGTTGTTGGTCATTAGCGTAACTACCGGCTTTGCATGTTGAAACTTATACTACTCGTAGAAGATCTTTCACATTCTTGGCATCTCTGACCAAGGCCCAAACACCGTGTCGGGGTTATCTATTTCCAAAGCTGGAAATCTGCAACGATAAGCACAATGGTGGTTTCCACCGCACTTTTTAGACACCAGCGGTGGATTGGGACTTCCAAAGGAGTCAAGAGCCATTGCCCAACGTTCACATCTCAACGGATATTTTCTAAGTGACTCGGAAAATCCATTGTAATAGTCATAAAGGACTTCCAGTCGGAAGATAGTCACAACGGCTAATCTACTTGGTTATCGATAAATAGAAGCCAACTCTTAAGACTTGAGGATTGCTGAACCAACTATCAATACCTGCACTTAAGCAAAAAGTCATTATATTTCAATCTTAATCTTCTACTTACAACTCCAACTCTGTACTTAATATCCTTCGAGTTTTAAGGTCTTGTAATAAGTTTACAAACAGTCATTCTTACTTTCTGAGTAAGGTCCCTTGATTGAGCTGTAAGGGTTAACTCAGCTTAGTTGTCCCTAACTATAAAGGTTACCTTAGTTAGGAAGTACTAGATCGGATAAGGTAATTTTTTAGTCTAAGAAAATCTTGTAAGGAATTGTCTAAGGGAGCAATTCTGGTTGAATCTTTATACTCGTATTTTGTGGATTCAAAATAGTGGATTTGACTTGGTGCTTGGATTAGCACCGATCGTGGTTTTCTGCCCCGGGAGGGTTTCTACGTAACTTTCGAGTTAGTACTTTTCCGAGTCCAATCTAGACTCGGACTCTCCACGAATCATCTCTAGTTTTATTCTTCCATTGTTTAATTTTCCCCATCACCCTATTCACTCCCCTCTAGGGTGACTTACTCTCTCCAAGAGCAAACCTTCACACAGGGGTTTATAATTTCCTCTATTTCAGTGAGTTCATCAACCCAAAACTTGTTCCTGAGTTGTACTCAAACCTCTCTAGCTCGAGGGTATATTCACCTCAAAAGTTCAAGATGTTGTTGTCCATATCAATGTATCTCTCCTCCACCGTCTTTTTAAGGTATCTTCTCTTTTGCTCAACAGCAACCCTATACCTTTCAATGAGGTTGCTGATGAATTCTTTGAGAAGTATGTAAAAGAATTTCCTAAGTCACACAAAAACTTTTCGGTGACTCAATTAAAGTCGAAGCCCGTCTTACGTGTTTCCTACTTGATGAGAACCTTCTTCTCTTAGCATTCAAGCAAAGAAAATCCTTACTCTAAGCATCTCAAATCTCTCTTTGACATTCTCGAGGGCTACAAAGTAGACCTCTTTCCAGCCATAATCAAGCGGATGGCCGTTGTGCCAGCTCAAACTAAAAAATCCACCCCTCTTCCTTTCAAGGCCCTTCTCACTTTCATTTTCAAGCAATTCAAACTTCCCTCCCCTCAAATTCTAACACAGTTTCGAGACTGCCGTTGTTGTTGGCAAAAAGAACTCCTTGGGTATGGATACCAGGAAACCCAACCGGGTGTCCGGGTCCATAGCTCGAAATGAGGCCACCATCTTCGCCTCGGACTCGGATCGAAGCTTCTCTCTCTCTACCTCCTCTACCTGGTGGTGCCTTCACTTCAGGTGTTTCTCAACTCCTTTCTTCTTCCTTGTCCACCGCAATAAGGGACAAGATCTCTTCGATGTCCACTGAACTTAAGGACACACTCGGTCATTCAAGACTGTCCTACGATCAATGACCATCAATCAAAAGACTGCTCAGTCCCAAATCGGAGAGCAGCAAGATGTGCTTCTTGAGATGAAGGCACTCATCAAGGAGTAGAAGGAGATGCTTGAGCTCCTCCAAGAATGGTGCTCAAAAGCCGCTCGAGACTCGGGCAGCCGAGATACATCTTAGGAGTCCTCGAGCCCTGTCAAATCCCCTGCGGGAGGAAGAAGAAGAGGAGGAGATTGCGGTTGAGGCAGCTCCCTCTAAGGAAAAGGAGGAAGGGGAGAAGGAAGGAGAAGAAAAGGAAGAAGAAGGAGCGAGAGGGACAAGGTGCTCCCGCCCTCCGGCCGGAACCGATCGGCTCGGACAGTAGTCTAACTTGGTCAAAAGACCTCGCCGACAAAGGTCGGTCTACGGCTGTCCAGCCTGAGCAATCACCTCCCTTGCGCGAGGTCCAAGAGGATGAACCTTTGGACAACCTGGTTCCGGGCTAGCCACTTAAAGCCGAGCCCATTCCGGAGATCCCGAGTGTTGCCCCCACCTCGTTCCTCAACATCATCCCACTCTTATCAGCGAAGGCACACTGCTCGTCCATCCACCTTGACTCAAACTGCCCCCTCTCCACCTTCTTAAAAAATTTTTCTTTTATTTTTTGTCAAGACAAACAAATTGTATCTTATTGATACATTCTTCCTCTTTTCTTTTTTTGTTGAAAGGCAAGGGGGACCATAGTTAGAAAAATTTGTTGTCTTGTTTAGGGGAGTTTTTCTCTCACCCTTTTGTGTATATATTTCTTTTTCTTTGTGAATATTAATGAAGTTTCTATTTCGTGCTTATGTATCTCTCACTTGTAATTATTATCCGAGTTTTAATTTCTTTTCTAAGTTCATCTAGCCCTAATATTATTCTTTTTTGCTCTAATCTATGTACTTAGTTAATTTTTTTGTGTTTTTGCTTTGATATAAGCAATACTCGAAGCTCGATTCACTTCATTTCTATGCGATATCTCGGTTTTGAGCTCTGATGCAATCTAAGCTCAATTACTCCGATAAAATCTAAGTTTGAATCTCTCTAGATATTTTATACGATTCTATCTCTATACTCTAACATATTCTTTGAGAAAGACTGAAAACTCGTGGCTATAACACTAACAAAGTTTCTATCTAAGTAAAGAATGTCTCTCATCAAAAGGGGAGATTGAAGACTCAAACTTTGCATGTATAACATTCTGAATACTATCAAGGAATCGGATACAAACTTCATCTCTTATAAGTTTTGATTACAAGTCATTCTAAGTGCTATATAAGCTTTTTGAGTATTATAGAACCTTTTCCGAGTGTTACGTAAACTATTACATATGTTTTCATTTGATTCCGATCGACTCTTTCTCATCATTCCACATTTTTAATTCCGAGTAACTTAGACAACAATCAGATTTATCGCATGTTCAAACATTCGATCCAACACGTTTTAACCGAGGTCCGACTTCATATTCTAAGTTCAAATGAATTATGATGATAAGTCATCTCTTTAAGTCGGCTTGTTTTGTTTGAACTATATTTGTCTAGATTAAGTACTCGTACTCAAATATTCTTTATCTAACTTGATCTTTCTCTAGATCGACTCAGATGGAATTTGAGTATAATGAATATTAGACTCAAAAATTCCACTCTTCCAGGACTCGGATAATTATGCTCTTAATTATCTTAATTAAATTATTATCTCGTGTCTAATCTTGGACCAAAGTATTTTATACTTTGAGAACTAAAATTGATTTACTTTTGTAGGTTATCGAAACGAGGTTATCCTATTTTTGAATTACAAAAGTAACCGACTTCAAGATGTCAAATCGCCAAGCACACAAGACTTTTCTACTTCGATCCAGGCCTAGACACTCGTGTCGGGATTGTCCGTTTCCAAAATTGGAAATCTTCAACGCTAAGCTCAACGGTGGTTTCCACCCTATTTTTCAGACACCACTAGTGGATTGGGACATGCTAAGGAGTCAAGAGTTGTTGCACAACGTTCACATCTCAACGGATCTTTTTGAGTCACTCGGAAGAACCGGTACAACGGTCATAGAGGACTTCTAATCGAAGCTAGTCACAACAACTAATTTGCTTGGTCACCTATAAATAGAAGCCAACTCTCAAGATTTGAAGATTGTTGGAACCATTGTCAATACACATACTTAAGCAAAAGTTTTTGTATTCATACTCAATCTTCCACTTACAACTCCAAGTCCGTACTTAATATCTTTCCGAGTTGTAAGGTCTTCTAATAAGTCACAAACCTTCATTCTTACTTTCTGAGTAAGGTCCCTTGACTGAGCTGTAAGGGTTATCTCAGCTCGGTTGTCCTTAGCTGTAAAAGTTACCTCGGTTAGGAAGTAGTAGATAAGATAAGGGAACTTCGAGTCTAGGAAAATCTTGTAAGGAATTGTCTAGCAATCATGGTGAACTCTTTCTACTGTATTTTATGGATTCAAAATAGTGGATTTGACTTCGTGCTTGGATTAGCACCGACCTTCATTTTCTGCCCTAGGAGGGTTTCCACGTAAATTCCGAGTTCATACTTTTCGAGTCTAATCTAGACTCGGACAGTCTTAAAGTCTGTTTTCAAATTTAATCTTCCATTTATTGTTAAAATTTCCTCATCACCTTATTCACCCCCTTTAAGGTGATTAAGTCTCTCCAAGAGCAAACCATCGGACCTCTTCCCAGCTATCATTGAGCATATAGCTTTTGTGCCAGCTCACTCAAACAAATCTAGTCCTTATCCTTTCGGAGCTCTTTTGACTGTTTTTTAAACAATTCAAAGTCCGCCTTCCCATATACCTAAACGTTGTCTCGTAAGCTGCCATTTGTAGTGGTAGAAAAGAGCTTTTGGGGTACAGGTACCAAGAGCTCAAGCCTAATGTCCGGGTTGACACCTCCTCCTCCTCTACCCACTCACACTCAAACCGCACCAGCTCTTCCACCCCTTATCGCTGGTCCTTCTACTTCTCACTCCCTCTCTCTACTACTCTGTTTGCCAAAATGGTAAACAAATGTTCTTCAAAACCTGGTTATTCACCAAACAATCACGCAGATCCGAAATTAGGGAGAACCAGGATCTCATGTTTGAGCTCAAGGAAATTTTCAAAGAATAGCGTAAGTAACTTTGTCTCCTCCAAGAACGCAGATGAAAACCTCGTTGAGGACTTAGACACATCCGATACTTCTAAGGAGTCCTCCAGCCTGACTAAGAACCTCAACCGAGGTTGAAGAAGCAAGCGAGGAAGAAGCTCACGCTGCGAAGGAGAAGCCGAGGAGAAGGAAGAAGAAGAAAAAGAAGAAGAAGAAGCGACCGCTCCACCCGAGGGCCAGGGTGCAAAAGAACCATAACCGATCTCTTCAAATCATGTTCCGAGTGGCTCAAAAGAGGCTGGTGATATCGGTCAATCAAAAGCCCCCGCCTCGAAGCTTCGCCCATAGTTGTCTTCGAGGAAAAAGAGCCGGAGGACGATGTTTCCTTGGTTCACAAAACCAAAGCCGAGCGGATCCCCGATATCCTAGTGTTGCAGCCTCCCCATTCATCCACTTCTACACAAGCATACAGCGCGAGATGAACTACTCGTCCCTCCTCCTCCACACAACCGGACACACTTCTTAGAGCAGGAATGGCCTCCACATGATGAATGGAACCCAAATGACCTCTTGGTGGTGGCTGATAACCATGTTTCTTCACTTGCCATATCTCCATCGGTATGCTCATTGGCTTAAATTTGTACTATTGCTCACTTGTAGTAGTTCACTACTAAAAAATCTTCTTGGATTTTTACGTTGCGGAAAGGCTCGATTTGAAGTAATGGAGCCATACCCAAGTTCATGGAAACATGTACAAAGATGCACTATCGCTTAGAAGATGTCATGCATAATGCTAGGTTTGGTTCCCTCTTCATTGCTTTGAATCATCTTTGTGACAAAAAGACCGGGAACCCATTAGGGTTATTAGTGAGTGTTTTTGGGATACCACTAATACCTTCCATCTTCCTTTCGGGAATTCACCATTACCCTTTTCGATTTTGCCGCTTTATTCTAGTTTGGGCTTCACACGGGAGCCTCTAGTCTATGACCGGAGCTTGTATAAAGATAGTGACTATGTACATCACCTCTTCGGTCTCGTGGCTATAGTAGGCTTCCTTGGAAGAATTTCTTTAAATAAATCATCCTTTTTGAGGATGTCGGGTTTTGGGCCCAACATTCTCCACAACAACAAGTCCAGATCATGCTTGCTCTCTTGTTAAGCACGGTACTCTTTTCTTATCGGGCTTCTAATGTTCATGTTCACTATTTGGTGAACTTAAAAGACCCCGATAAAATATGAGAGCTCAACTAAGGTGCACCGTATACACTTGCGTTAAAAGGGCTCTCCATGCTGGTGTGCGACATACCAAGCATGAGAAGGACTTGACAAATTATCTTCCATTACGTGGCTTGTGGAAGATCATTGAGGTATGGTCTAGTTCTCCTTTTATTTCCAATATATTTTATCTTGTGTGGATAAAATCTCTCTTGGGTTGCAAATATGCAGTCGTGCTTGTATTAATATTTCCTGCGCCTATTGCCCGGCTGAACAAATCATCCAACATTTTTGGCCTCCATATCATGGGCTTGAATCCATCTTCAACAGCCCAAAATCCATGATATAGGCTTCTTGAGGTCTGCACTTAACCATATGGCTTCAATATATCACTTTGAAGCTCAAAAATTTACATAAAAAATGTGCCTTGAAAAATTTTGCTTCATCGCCCGGTGCCTCCCACTACCCACGACTGTGGTGGGCCTTGTCGGCATATTTGTGGTCGGCGCCAGCCTTGGTTGAGCGCATTTTATGCCCATTTTCATGCTTCTTTTGCTTATGTCCAAGCCAATTTGAGGGTAATCATCACACGGGAGTTAAGTGAAATGAGGATCTTATTTGAGGGTCCTTTCGGGTTTCTTGCTGTAACACCCCGACACTTAATCGTAATTAACTACTTTAAATTTATATTTTATCGTGTTAATATAGTTTAAGAGCAAGTGAGCCATGCAAAAATTCGAAACCGAAACAAAAGGTGTGAACAATTTGATAATCTAAAATAATAATGCATAGTTCATACAAATTAACATTTGTGCGAAGAAATTTATATACCTTTTAATAATGCAACTTGTGTCTTGAACACAAATTATTTATAAATAAATAGTAAGTAAAAAAAAAAAGAGATAAAAGTTAGAAAATATTTATAACCAAATAAAAATGGGCCAAATCGATCACTAGGAGTTTAACCATGTGGTAAAATCTATATTAAGAAGATCCGGAGATATTAGAATTCGAAGACAAAAAGAAAAAAAGAAATGAGTTGCTAGAAGCATTGTCCAAATATATCGGTGAAGTAGGGGGATTGCAAAGCAAGCTAACACCTATTAGCTTCCATCTTCTTTACCTCTTCTTCTTCCTTCACTGCTGCCCTTGCCACCGCCAATAGCCTACGCGGGCCGGACTCCGCTGCCAACACCCCGTGGCCGCCACCCTGCGGGCACCGACAACCTCTTTTTCTCTCTGTTTTCCTCTCGTTCACGACACCAAGGTAGAATAGGCAGAAGTAGTGCCTCTACCGTCGCTCGGCCAGGATTGGCGCTACCTTGGCTACACTCCGGCGCTCGACACTACCGACCTATGCCCATTGTCACCGCCTCGAGCCACCAGGTCTCTACCACCGAGCCACCACCATCCAATTCTACCTCTAACCCATTTTGAGGTATGTCTTCAATCCTTAATTTCTAAGAAAATCTTATTACAATTGAATAAGTAAACAAATAAATGTGAGTTTTGAATTGGTTGTGGTGGATGTGGATGAACTTTGGGGAGTAATTGAAATATGGATATGTGAAATTGGATTTAGGATTTCTTATGTGTTAAATTGGATATTGAAAATTAATTTGGGATTGGTTATAATTGTGAATTTGCTTGTTTAATTGTCTATATCAGTATGAATGGATTACTTGGTTGTGTGAAGATTGTTCAAGTTGTAAAAGCATGCTAGGGAAGTGAATTAATCAAAAATTAGGTTATCTTAATCATTGAAAAAAAAAAGATGGATGAAAATACTTTTGGAAGTTTTATTGGAATTGGAAGTGGTTTTTGTGGAGTTGAAATTTGTAATTTGAAAGATGATAAATAAGTAAGTGGTTAGGAGGTATATATAATTAAAAATGTAACATATTTGGTGAGAATTGATTTAAGGAGGAAATTGCGACTTTAAACCCGTTAATGGCTTAGAAAATTGAGTTGGTTAAAATGTATAGTAAATAGAATAATTCATTAGACATTGAAGTTTAATTAGATAATACATCGGTAATAGAATAAGAATAACAAAGCTCCTTAACAATACGTACAAGAAAGGCTAATACTTTTATTAATGCAAAGATTAAATTTTTGTTTGAAAATAGAAAATCAATAGGAACGACCATTCAGGGAAGGAAAGAAAATAGAGATTAAAAAGGAAACGATCGACCGAGGTACGTTATTTCTTGTACCCTTCAAAAATAGTTAAATTTTAATTGTTATGTAAAATGTCACTCGTGTTTGTTTTTATTTTGACCTACAACTCTTTAGGACCTAATGAATCATGAATCGTGAATCATTAATCGTTCATAAATGTCCGCTAACGAACTAATCGTTTTGGGCCCTTCCCGATAATCGAGAACTTTAATTGAATCGTTTAATCGAGGTCATGTATTGGGCCTTCCCAACAAACGGGAACTTTAATCAAATCATTTAATCGAAGCAATGGCTGTAATTGTACATAAAATGAGGTCCTAGTATTGGCAGGAAATTGAAATGTAAAAAATTGAAAATTTTACAAGAAACAGAAATTAAGCATCTCGTTTAAATGTTGAATTTTTAAATGAATTGAAAATCGCGCGCGCTCATCGACTCTTCGAAATTCTTCTACAATACAAGGGTAACGTATTGAGCCAATTGCTCACTTTATGTTTTATGTTTTAAATTGTTTTAGGAAAACGAAGCAACCAGAATTTGAACAGGAATTACAGGAGGAGAAAGAAAGAAGTTGAGGTAAAAGAATCTCAAAGGGTTTTCATCGGGCGAGTGACTTGTTGTGAAGTTTTACATGGATTTATATTGCGGATCTGTTTTGAGTTACGTGTTTAAGAATTGTGTGGACTTTTAAACTGTTAAAGTGTTAAGTGTATAATGTAGAGACCCTTTTAGAAGCTGGTGTAAACCTTTATATGGCACGTTCAATGGCAGGTGGAATATGTATGAATACAAGCCTTGTCTCTACCTACAATAGACTAGCAGTAACGCCCAACTTGGTTTTAGCCTCTCGCTGCAATACGCTGCATCAATTTACTTTGGTTATAAATTAATGATAAGAGTGATTATAGTTTGGCGCGTTACATGCTGGCACCTTGGTGAGAGAGTTATGTCGTAGATCCGCAACAATACATGGCCTCCGTTTGTTCCTCTTTGAAGACTTAGCTATAACTCTTTTGATTCTAAGTCATTCCGAGCTTTATAGAAACTCATATCTAAATTTTTAATCTGTTCTTACCGACTAAGAAAGCACTTTACTCGCATAATCTCTTACTTGTGTTTCGACTCACTCAGGCATCACCGAGAACCATCGCATGCTTAAATAATTTCTCTAACACACTTACTCGAGCACCGACTTTGTATTCTAACGCAAAATGAATTAGAGCGTTAATTCTTTATTCCAAGTCAGTTTATATCCTGGAGAATTATTTCATTTTATCAAGTTTTGTAATTCTAACACACTTACTTTAAGCATTGACTTTTGTAATTCAAAAATGAGATAACCTCATTTGAATAACCTACAAAAGTAAACAATTTTGGTTCTCAAAGTATAAAATACTTTGGTCCAAGATTAGGCATGGATAATAGTTTAATTAAGACAATTAAGTGCATAATTATCTTAGGCCTACAACAGTTGAATTTTCTAAGTCTAATATTCATTATACTCAAATTCCATCGAGTCAGTCCTAAGAGAGATCAAGTTATAAGAGTGAAAACATCATAGTATACTGGACTTGATCCGGACAAATAATTCTCAAACTCACAAACCGACTTAGAAAGATGAATTGACACCTGTAATTCACTTTGCGTTGAAATATGCAGCCATAACTTAGATAAAAAGTGTTAGAGAGATTACTTGATCATACGATAGATCCGAGTGATGTCCGAGTAACTTAGAAACATCAATGTACGAAGATAAACAAGAATGTGTTACCCGAGTCGATCGAAATGAAGGAAGACATATACGTAAGTTTTTATAACACTCGGAACGACTTATAATAAAAACTTAGGAGGGATGAGGTTTGTACCTGAGTCTTTATGTAGTACTCGGAATGATCTAGATTCGAGTCCGAGTCTTCAATATCCCCGTTTTTAATGAAAGGAATTCCACACTCAAATAGAAGCTTTGTTAGTGAAAAACATGAGTTTACTCAGTAGAACATATCGGAATAAGAAGTAGTGAGTGAAGTGATTCATACTTAGAGAAAGCATTTCAGATACTATCACTTACTTAGAACATTTATGCGGACAACACATTAAAAAAAAATTAAGCAGCTATATCGGAGCAAAAACATATGAATAGCTATATCAAAGCAAAAAAGAGAAAATAAATAAATAAGAGATTGAACACGGAAAGAGTGAACTTACAAAGAATGATGCTGAAAGAAAGAAAATTCATTCATTTACACAAGAAAAAAATAATACAAGAAAGGGGGTGAGAGAGCTCCCCTAAACATAACAACATCAATTTTTCTATTGTTCTCCCCCTTGCCTTTCAGCAAAAAACAAAAACAGAGAAGAACACATCAAGAAGATACAGTTGATGTTTGGACAAAAATAAAAACAAAAGAAAAGAAATCAAGATGGGGGTGTCGGGAGTACTGTATGGGCGGAGGTGGATGGGCATGCACTGCGCCGGCGCTGGTAGGCTTGGGATGACATTGAAGACCGAGGTGGCGGCAACACTAGGATCTGCGGTAGCAGCTCAATTCGAGTGGCTGACCCAAAACTAAGTCATCTAGGGGCTCATCCTCCTGGAAAACCGTGGAGGGAGGTGCTTCATCCGGTTTGACCACCGTGGACTCGACCAACATCCGCAAGGTCTTCTAACCCGAGTTAGGCTGCCGTCCGAGCTGATCGGCTACGGTTGAGGAACATTAGCACCTTGTCCCTCGGCTTCCTCCTTCTCCTCTTCCTTCTCTTCATCCTTCTCTTCCTCCTTCTCTTGAAACCGAGTTGCTTTAGTTGTTGCTTCTTCTCCTTCTTCTACCTCATCGAAGGGGGACTTGGCGAGGATCCAGCCGAGCTGTCGCGGGTCCTGAGCAGCCTTGGTTCTCCTTTCGCGGAGGAGCTGAAGTTACTCTTATTGCTCCTTAACTAGGCTCTTTATCTCGAGAAACAGATCCCGATGCTCTCGGATTTGAGACCGAGCCGTCTTTTCATTTATGACCATACTTTGGAGGACATTTTTGTAGGAGCGGACAGTGGCCCAAAATTCTTGGGTCACGAAGAGAGCTTGTCTATCAAGACTGAAAACAAGGTAATCGAGGCTACGGGAGGTGGTTCCGAGGTAGACGCACCACCTGGTGGAGGAGGGAGAGATAGTGGAGTTTGAGTCCGAGTCTTAGGAGAGGGTGAAAGAGGCTTCGGTTCGACCCATGGACCCAAACACCGAGGCTTGGTTCCCTGGTACCCATATCGCGAAAGTTCCTTCCTACCAACAGTAATGGCAACCTCATACACCTGTATTTGGGTCGAGAGGAGGGGAACCTCAAACTGTTTAAAGACCATAAAGGGAAGAGGAGAGGTTTTCTTGGATTGAGCTGGCACAAGTGGCCATTTGCTCGATGATGGCTTGGAAGAGGTCTACATTGTAGCCCTCAAGGATATGAAACAAAGCTTTGAGAATCTTAAAATTAGGATTCTCTTTGCTTGAGTGATGAGAGAAGAAAGTTCTCATCGGAAGAAAACAAACAAGTCCGGCCTCAGTCTTCATCCGAGTCACCGAGAAATTCTTTCGTGACTTAGGGACTTCCTTGGCATATTTTTCGAAAAACTCATCTCGCAATCTCGTTGAAAGGGATGGGATTGTAGTTGACAAAGAGAATGGAAACTTTGAAAAGAAGATGAAGGAGGGAAAGGTTAATACGCAAAACCGTGTCGCGAACTCGTGAGGTGATAACTCCCTCGGAGCAACACAGATTAGAACATAACTCAACGAACGAGTTCTTGGTAAATAAACTCAATGAAGTAAGAAAGTTGTAAACTCCAATGGTTTTTATGTGAGACAACCACGAAAACAATGTGGTCGGGAAGAACTTGTCATCCAACGTGAGGTGTTAGGTGATGAAAATTATTGAGGGGTTAGAGGTATCCTCATGTCCTTGTTTGGTATGAGGTTTCTTGTTCGCAAACCCTAGAAAATCTTGGGCTGAACCTCTTTTAAGCATGGTTAATGAATTTGAGTGAGAGAGAAAGAGAGAAAGAGTGTGTGTGTACTGAGAAACTTTGAGTGCGGCGCGAGTAAGCGGGAGAGTAGGTTAGCAGAGAGTAAAGTAGTAAAATGAAGGCAAAGGGATGCTATTTATAGCGAAAAGGAATGTCCTTCAAGCATTCGGTCCGACCTAAACCTCCAACGGTCCCTTTAGACATGAGTGACGTTTCGCTCTCCAACGGTTAGAATTCCGAGTTACTTTCTCCCAATGGCTAGTTCACCGATTTATGCGTGCGACAGAGAGAGAGAGAGAGATGAGAGAGAGAGAGAGAGAGAATTTTTAAAAGAAATTTCTGAAATTCCCCACTAATCTAGAGATTATTTTAGAAGTTTGAAGTCAATTTTGCTCAAAAGCCGAGTTTGACTCAAGCATGGTTTCGAGTGATCGAAAACGCAAACACATAATAACTCCTAGCTCGGTTTCACTTGGTCAACTGAACCAATTATTATTAAGGCATAGAAATAAAACATTTAACACATAATCATGCAGACAATTTCTCTTAGAAAATCACCTAATCATGCATTAATCATGCCAAGCTCATTCCTAATAAAGCAAAACCGATCTTCACTAAGTGGCTCGGTGAAAATATTAGCTAACCGAAATTTATTAGGAATGAATTCAAGTTCAATATCACCTTTCTCATAATGGTCTCTCGAAAATGATACCGACCTCAATGTGATTTGTCTTTGAGTGCTGAACTGGATTCTTAGTGATGCTGATTGCACTCGATTATCACACTTGATTAGAATTGACTTGAATGAATGTCTAAAATTCTTCAAGTGTTGCTTGGTCCATAGAATATGAGCACAAGCACGCTCCAACCGCAATGTACTCAACTTCAGCAATTGATAGAGCAACCGAGTTTTGCTTCTTTGAGTGCCAAGATATTAGGGATTAACCCGAAACAAGCTTGCTCTTGACGTGCTCTTTCTATCAACCTTGTATCCAAGCATAGTCATCATCCGAGTATCCAGTGAGGGTCGGTTCCGAGTCTCTTGAGAACCATAGACCAAGATTTTTAGTCCCTGTAAGATATCTAAAGATCCTCTTCACCGTAGTGAGATGTGATTCTTTTGGATTAGCTTGGAATATTGCAAACAGACATACAATAAACCTAATGTCCGGCCTCACTGGATGTGAGATATAGTAGAGATCCAATTATACCTCGATAGAGTCCACTTTCATGTTGCTACTCATTGGTGTTGCTGCATGTTTTACATCTTGTAACTTGTACTTCTTCAGTAAGTCCTTAGTATAGTTAAATTTATGGACATAGATGTCATCTTTATCTTGTCTCGATTTGTAGACTACGAAAGAAATTGAGTTCTCCCATCATGCTCATTTGGAATTCCTATCTCATTAACTCGGAAAAGTCTCGACAGAGATTTTCGTTAGTAGCTCCAAAAATTATATCATCAACATAAATCGAACATTGACAAAGTCTCTCCCCTTGGTTTTTATGAAAAGAGTTTTGTCAATCTGACCTCTTTTGAAATTGTCTTCAACCAAGAAACTGCTCCGTCTTTCATACCAAGCTCTAGGAGCTTGTTTAAGACCATAAAGAGCCTTTTGCAATTTGAAAACATGATTTGGAAATTCTGAGTTTTCAAATCCAGGGGTTGCTCAACATAGACTTCCTCTTGAATAAAACCATTCAGAAAGGCACATTTGACATCCATTTGATATAACTTAATATTCATGCTTGATACAAATGCCAAGAGGATTCTAATTGCTTCGATCCTAGCAACTGGTGCAAAGGTTTCCCTATAATTAATCCCTTGTTCTTGATTGTAATCTTGAGCCATAAGTCTAGTCTTATTTCTTACTACCAACCCATCCTGATCCAACTTGTTTTTGAAAACCCATTTGATTCCTATGACTGGGTGGTCGGAAGGTCGTTTGGTCAAAGTCCGAATTGGTTTCTCTCAAATTTATTAAGCTCCTCTTGCATGACCTCTACCCATTTAGGTTCATTTAGGGCCGCTAGTGCATTTTGGGTTTAGTTAATGATATGAATGTAGTGAATGCACATAGATTTTGCAAAGAAGAGCGAGTTCTTACCCCACTGTTGATGTCGGACAAAATGTTCTCGAGTGGGTGGCTTGAAGCACATTTGAATGCTCTACCTATTCTCTGGTTCACCGATTTGTTGGTTGTATTGGCTAATCTTCGGTTGTCCGATCTGGCAGAGTTTGCTCATTCACTTGATCTTCAACATTCTAAGCTAGCTCCTAAGTTGGTTTAGTCTAAGTCATGATGTTCCGAGCTACCTCATTCCGAGTTGCTTTCTTTTGATTACGTCCGAGCTCGGCTTTAGCAAGATCATCTTTATCTCTACTTAGTTTCGGATCCGAGAAGGTTGACTCACTTGTTTTTCCCTGATCAATCTCATCAAACACAATGTGGATGCTTTCTTCCACTTTGTTAGTTATTTTATTAAAAATACGATATGCTTTACTATGAGATGAATAACCCGGAAAGATACCTTCATCCGACCAAGCATCAAACTTAGTCAGGTGATCCTTACCATTATTGTGAACAAAGCACTTACATTCAAAGGGTTGGAAGTATGAGATGTTGGGTTTCTTTCCCTTGTACAGCTTGTACGGAGTTTTCTTCGAGATGGGTATGATGAGGCATACTGTTCGAGTGTGTAGTTTGTTGTGTTGATCGCCTTAGCCCGTAAATAGTAAGGTAGATCGTGTTCAATCATCATTGTCCTTCCTATTTCTTCAAGAGTTCAGTTCTTTCTCTCCAATACCCCATTCTGTTGAGGAGTTTTGGGTGCTGAGAAGCTGTGAGAGATACCATTTTTATAGCGGAACTCTACAAATTCCGAGTAATCGAACTCCCTTCCAAGGTCGGTTTGAATTCTTCCGATCCGAGTCCGAGACTCTACTTGAATTTTCCTGTAGAGCTTGCTGAACTCTTTGAAAGCTTCATTTTTGTTCTTGTGAAAACAAACCCGGGTAAATCGTGAATAGTCATCGACAACCACAAGTACATATGATTTACCTTTGAGACTCTTTATAGAGATTTCACCACATAAATCCATATGCAACATTTCAAGCACTTTGGATGTAGAAATAGTTTTAAGAGTTTTGAAGGATGATCTTACCTGTTTCCCTTTTTGCATGCTTAATAGATTTTATCATTCTTAAATGCACGATTAGAAAAACCCCTAACTAGACCATGAGATGCAAGCTTTTTGATAGTGTGCATGCTAATATGACCTAGTTTATGATGCCATGTCTAAGACTCATCATACAATGATGCTTTTAAACAAAATAAATTCGACTTAAATAAGAAAGAGGAATAGTGTAGGTATTACCCGATCTCTTACCTAAGAGTTTAGTCTCTTTGGTGGTTGCATCGAAATATAGCAATTGGTCCGAGTGAACCTTACCTCTTGACCCTTGTCACACAATTGAGAAATGTTGAGTACATTGTACATTAATCCCTGGACAAGATAGACTGGGCTGACCAGGTTGTTTCCTTTCCCAATCTTACCTATTCCAACTATCTTGCCCTTACTCGTCATCTCCAAAAGTGCCTTTGCCTCCTTTGTAATCTTCCAACTCAAAAAGAGTCTTGAATCTCCCGACATGTGGCTTCAGCATCCACTATCTAAGTACCAATGATCTTTTTTTCCTTTTACGAGTTATCTACAAGTCGAAACACACTAACCCTTCTCACTTCCTCCGACGAACCCAAGTAACTCCCTTTACTATGGTCCTTTTCGAGGAAGAAGACTCTTGGGAACCCACATTTGAATGACTTTGGGTTTGGTCTGATTTTGAGTCTTCCTTTTAGAAAACGGAGTCTATGTCTCTTTCTTTTGAAAATCTTTTCTTTTATAAACGGGTGGAGAACATTTTCTCCTGTAAACCGATCCGGGCTCGGTCCTCCTTTCTTTCCTATGAATTGGACCGTGCTAAGCCTTCCTAAACTTCATAGTTCTAGAATCCTTTTTGAAAACATTTGAGTAGGAATTAGATTCCTCCTCTTCGTTAAAACCAAGTCCTAGAAGGACTTTCCTGAAGGAGACACATTGAGAGCCTAAAAGCATATCAAGGTTTTTCGATCTTGAGTCAATTTCAAAATAAGCTCTTGAGACCCATTGAGCTTTCTTTTCGGATGCTCATTTTCTCTTCCGAGTGACTCGGACTCAGCCTCATTAGCTTGAGTATTAGTCTTGAGTTCTTTCAGAGTTAGTCTCGGTTTTTCCAATTCATATTTCAAACGATTACTCTCGAAGTGAGAGACTCAAATCGTTCTTTAAACTGAGAAGAATTAGAATTGGACTTTTCTTCGAAAGTATAAATATATTTCACTAAATCAACTTTGGAGAACTTAATAAAGTATTCAATTACCTCCTGAGGACTTGTCTCCTCGAGTGTCCGACTTAGATTCGGCTTACGAGTCCGTTAGTGCCATCGGACACTTTAAGTCATCATAATCTTCATCTTCTTCGGATGAGTCTTCAGCACTCCATGTGGCCATCATAGCCTTCTTCCTCTTTCTGTCCCTCTTTCTCCTTTGACGAGTCTTTGACTATGTGATCTTTGCTGCCACATTCAAAGCAACTAGAGTTCTTTGTTAATGATAACTTTGAAGGGGAGGAGTATTTACCTTTTCTGTCCTTCTTATCTTTCTTGTAGAACTCTTCCTTTGGCCTTTTCTCCCATTTCTGGTGCTTCATCATTCTTTTGAAGACTCGAGCAATGAGCGCATAGGGTCTTCTTCGAGTCCGATGAACTCGGACTTTCCCCTCTGCTTTACGAGGCTTTTAATGTGATGTTCTTTTTATTGTTAACCTCTGCATCCTCTTCTTCCAGGTGAATTTCATGGGTAAGCGACTTCCCAATTAGTTTGTCTAGTTTAAGTTGAGAGAGGTTCTAAGCTGTCATCTTGGGACCCCATCTTCACTTTGGTAGACTTCTTAGAATTTTTCTGCACATTTCTTCATGGGAAATCTTTCTAGCCAGAGATTTGAGATTGTTTGTAATCTCAATGAAGCGTATAAACATCTAAGTGATGTTTTCTTACGGCTCCATCTTGAACAGACTCATATTTGTGAAGATATTGACTTATCTTCGCCTGTTTCACTTGGCTTGTTCCTTCATATGTGTTGAAAAGAGTGTCCCCACATCTTTAGCTGTGTCATAGGCTGACACTCTGTTGTACTCTTACGAGCTGATAGCACACATCGGAATGTTCATCGCTTTGGAGTTCTTTCCGAACTTTTCGACTTCTCATGGGTGTACTCGAACTTCTCTTTAGGCACAGATCTTGTACTTTCTATCTTCATTGAAATTTAATTGCCTTCTTGGATGATGTTCCTAACATCTTCATCGTTGTCTAGCAGAAAGCATTCTATTAGCTTCTTCCGGTGCACGAAGTTTGATCCTTTGAACTTCGGTGGTACGATGGAAGATCTTCCTTCATTGAACTCTCCGATATTCTAAGCCATATGATCTTTAGACCTTTGAATTGTTAGATCCTTTTTGAAAGGCTAGGCTTTGATACCAATCGAAGGTTTGCTCTTGGAGAGTCTTAGTCACCCTAGTGGGGGTGAATAGTGTAACACCCCAAAACACCCTCTCGGGAGTATTACATCGCGGAGTTCCTTAAAGGAACTCCCAAGGCTCTTTCTGGTGTTGGTTTGGCTGTCTAAACTCAACTTAAGGGTAATACCAGTGGTTCCCAAAAGAATCCGAGATTCTCCGAAAATTTCGGCGAGCTCCGTTTGTAACATGGACTAACCCATAGGCTTAAAGCCTTAAAACCCTGCATGAAAAACATGATATAACTCAACGAGCCACACGCTCGGAGTATACAACTCAACGGCCACACGCCGGAGTCCAACCAATCATGCTATACAACTCAAAACAGTCTAAAGGGTTTCTATACATTTGGTACAACTATATGCACTAAATTACAAGTACAATATTGAGAAATATCGAAATGCATAATCTTGACTTGAATCGTTCGGCATACATCAAACAGACGGTCAGCGGAGTCCGAAATATGCTAAGGGTAAATCATGCTCCTGAAGTGTACCTGCAACACTGGGAGGGAAAGGGGGAATTTGTGGGGGTGAGCAATAATCAACGGGCTCACTGGAGTCTTATACCCTTAAATCGGAAATTCTTTACACATAATACTCATAATAATGAAATTTTCGAAAACATAATAGTGTAATAGAAATCTATATACTTTTCACTGAATTCTTTTGTAATGAAAAAGATCAAGACTCTTTAATCACTTAAAAGCACACATTCACATCCAAGAATACTTCTTTTGGGGTTGAATCAACATTCCGAGCCTTCGAGGACTCGAACTAGCACTTCTTTAATTCGGGCGCGACCCAGACAAAAGGCTCCGGGACCATTCTTCGGGAAGTCTCGGAGCGGGCATCCTATCTCTCCAGGACCCCTATTAGAACCCTTCCCTCAAAGTTTCTAGCTGGGCGTTCCCGGTTCGAACACTTCGGTATGCTAAACGATCCGTAGCCGGTCGATTCAAAACAATTTACACATTCTCATTCGTCACATTCACTTCACAACTTTCTCAATCGATTTGATATCAAGGAAGGCATAACACCACGTGCCACCCTTATAAATTCACTTTCTCAATAAGCTTTGCTTCTTTAAAACACAATCACGTTCGAAAGGCGGTTCTCAAGAAGTTGCATTCAAGAATTATTCACGTTACATACAAAACTTCTTTCGAAACTATTTTGAGCATCACGTAAAGTAATCACATAGCACAAATAATCACCATTCATTGCAAGCACTCAATCTCGACTCTTTTCCAACTAAGCTTTTCTCAATTCATCGGTTTAGTACAATCAAATCCATTTTACGAACCACAATAACCACAGGTGCATATCACTTAAGTGACGTTTCAAGTTCGTCACAATTCATTGCCTTTTGCCTCACTTACTCATTTTACGCTTCTACTTTGTAATTCAACTTCTTTTGCCCGTATTCAGTCATACCTCTCTTGCTCTCACTTTATTGCCTAAGTCCCTTTCGTTGTGCTTAACTTCAGACTTGATTTCATCCCCAAAGACTAAGATATGCTCTAAACTCATTATTTAACTCTTGCTCGTCCGTCCTTGGTTACGTAACTCTCAATCTCTTTTCATTATTCGATCTCCATTACCTTTGCTTATTTTCACGCTTAGTTCGACCTCGAGGAATTAGATATACTTCGAATGTAATCAAGTTCACAATTGCCTATTCCCACTTACTAGTCCCAATTGCGCGTTACTCAATACGAATTCATACTCCTCTTTATATTTCAACTTACCATTTCCCAATGTTCGTAATTAGCTCTTGATACCGCAGGTTCAAGAATCTCTACAACTTAGTTAACTCGTAATTCATATCCATAACCCCACTCTTCATCTTTAATAGCTAATCGAAACTTCAATCTTGTTCATTTGACCTATGCAACTTAACCTCTTCGTAAATTCAACCGTAAGTAACTATTAAATCTCTTTGAAGTTCCCAACTTAATTCAGCTATTTAACCCTCCTTCCATTTCACGATTCAGCCCTCTCCATTCCTCGAATACATTCTAAGCTCTTATTGAATCTTACGATGATTAGGTCCGTTTCGCAACACGGATACTTAATACGGATACTCAACGCTCAGCACAAATTCAATAATCACATAACACATTCAACATTCACAACAAATCCATTTGGGTTTCGAAATTATTAATAGTTTAGAGTATAAGACTACCCACCTGAAATTCTCGGGTTTTAGGGATTGATTTTGAACTCCTTTACTCCTGCCTTCGGTTTCGGTCTCCGTTTCCGCAGTCCTTGCTCGATCACTCGGTTTTCGCTTCCCCTGTTCCGGCTTGCCGTTTCAGCCTCCGCCGACTCTCGGTCCGGGCCTCGGTGCGTTGCCGCCGGCCCTTCTCCCTCGCCGCCGTTAATTTCCCGGTTCCGGCCTCCGGACCCTCCCGCATCTGCCCTCGCTCGGTTCCTTCCTTCCTTCGCCCTCGTTCGCCATCGGTCTCTCGCTTTCCTCCCTTCACTAGCGTCGCCGGCTGCCGCTTCGGCCTATGGTGGTCGTCGGCCACCCCTCGGTCTCCTCGACCCTCACACCGCTCACCTTCTCTCTCTCTACGCGCTCGGTCCTCCCTCTTCCCTTCTTTCTTCGCTCGGTTTCTTTTCCTTCTCACCTTCCCGAGCCTCCGCTTTCCCTTCGCCCACCGGCCATTAGCCGTTCAGGCGGCCACCGGCCTCTGCTCCGGCTCCCGCGCGTTCTCTCTGTCCCTCGCTCTCTGTTTCGCTTCCTCTTCGCTCGGCCTCCTTTCCCGAGCCTTCTTTCCTCTCCTTTCACCTTCCACCGCCTAATTTGGCGGTTCTCGTTCCTAATTGGACCCCCAAATAAGCTTAATCATCTCTTCATAATTTAGTGAAAATAATCACCGGGCCCATATACGATAGGTCTATATCTTCTCCCTTCCATCCTCTTACGCGATTGCGTCCTAACTCATTTTAATATGCCGGCCACGACAATTCCGAATCACCCAAAAATTCCGCTCGGATGAAAAAGGAAGGCAATTCCCTTGATTTTATTTATTCGCCACTAGCCTCCAAAGGAATTCCAACGTAATATGTCCGGCCGTAAATAAAATCAGCCACTCAACCCCCTAGTTGCGGGAAAAATACTTAATAATTCAATACTTTTCGACTATTTTCTTTAAAATTCCGGGTATTACAAATAGGGTGATGAGGAAATTTTACCAAACTCAAAGACTTTAAGCTTAAAAAGAATGAGCAAGATAATCCGAGTCTATATTGGACATAGAAAAGTGTAAACTCGGAGATACGTGGAAATCCTCCCGGGGCGGAAAACCACGGACAGTGCTAATCCAAGCACCAAGTCAAATCCACTATTTTGAATCCTCAAAATACAACGGATCGACTCAACCAGAATTGCTCCCTTAGACAATTCCTTACGAGTTTTCCTAAACTCGAAGTTCCCTTATCTAATTTAGTACTTCCTAACCGAGGTAACCTTTACAACGAGTGGACAATTGAGTTGAGTTAACCCTTTAAGCTCGGTTAAGGGACCTTACTCAGAAAGTAAGAAGTATATGTGACTTATTACAAGACATCACAACTCGGAAAAATATTAAGTACGAGACTTAGGGTTGTAAAAAGAAGATTGAATGAGTAAACAAAGACTTTTGCTTAAGTAATGTGTTTCAACAATAATTTCAGTAATCTTCTAGTCTTGTGAAGTGACTTCTATTTATAAATGACCAAGCAGATTAGATGTTATGTCTTGGTTTTGAACGAAGTCTTTACTGGCCGTTGTAATGGCTCTTCTAAGTCGCTCGGAAAAGAGTCGTTAGGATGTGAACATTGTGCAACGGCTCTTGGCTCCTAAAGGTGCTCCAGTCAACTGGTAATGTCCGAAAAGCAAGGTGAAACCATCGATGAGCTTAGCGTTGGAGTTTTTCGGTTTTGGAAATAGACAACCACGACACGGTGTCCGAGCCCTGTTCGAGATGTAGATAAAACTTGTCTGTTGGTGATTGACAGCTTGAAGCCGGTTACTTTTGTAATTCAAGAAATGAGATAACCTCGTTTGAATAACCTACAAAAGTAAACAATTTTGGTTCTCAAAGTATAAAATACTTTGGTCAAAGATTAGGCACGAGATAATAGTTTAATTAAGACAATTAAGTGCATAATTATCTTAGGCCTACAAGAGTTGAATTTTCCGAGTCTAATATTCATTATACTCAAATTCCATAAGAGTCATTCCAAATAGAGATCAAGTTATAAGAGCAAAAACATCAAAGTATAAAGACTTGATCCGGACAAATAATTCTCAAACTCACAAATTGACTTAGAAAGATGAATTAACACTCGTAATTCACTACGGGTTGAAATATGCAGTCATAACTCGGATAAAAAGTGTTAGAGAGATTATTTGATCATGCGATAGATCCGAGTGATGTATGAGTAACTCGAAACATCAATGTAAGAAGATAAACAAGAATGTGGTTTCGAGTCGATCGGAAACGAATGAAGTCTTATAAAGAAGTTTCTATAACACTCAGAATGACTTGTTATCAAAACTTAGGAGAGATAAGGTTTGTACCGAGTCTTTATGTAGTACTCAAAATGATTTAGATTTAGAGTCCGAGTCTTCAGCATACACCAACTTATGGCATTTCTTAACAAACTTATGGCGATCGCCACCATGGTCGACCGAGTAGTATCCAAGTCTCTGAATTTTCTAAACCAATATTTTTCCATTCACATGGGGTCTACATTCCCCACCATGAATCTTATCCATGATGCGCTTTGCTTAATGTTTGTTGACACAAAGTAAGCTAATCCTCGTCATGGCCTCCATGGCTATCTCTATCGTGGTGAGATACAAAAGTAAAGGTTTCCCTAGTTGCGGCGAGAACTAGCACTTGGAGGATTAGTTAGATATTCCTTAACCTCTTGTAATGCTTTTGGAACTCGATATCCGAAATGGGCTCGGACCCTCTCCTCAACTTCTTGAAAATAGGTTCACGAGACCATAGTCGGTTTGATATGAAATAACTAATGTACTGTAAACGTCCTAGGAATCCTTGTATCTCCTTCTCTGTTTTCGGCGGTGGAATTTCTAGAATAGTTTTGATCTTGGATGGATCAAATTCGATTCCTCTAAGACCGAAAACATAGCATAACAGACTTGCTCGAGGTTACCCCGAAGGCACACTTTTGAGCCTCGTATCTCCTTCTCTGTTTCTAGCAGTGGAATTTCTTGAATAGTTTTTATCTTGGATGAATCAACTTCGATTCATCTAAGACTAAAAACATAGGCTAATAGCTTGCTTGAGGTTACCCCAACGTTACACTTTTAAGGATTAAGGCGCATGTTGTACTTTCTTAGTCTTTTGAAGAATTTTCTAAGGTCGGGTAGGTGCCCCGCCCTATCCTTGGACTTAATGATCATGTCATCCACATAGACTTCGGCTTCTTCGTGGATCATGTCGTACAATAGCATCATAGTTGTCCTGTGGTATGTCGCGCCAGCGTTCTTGAGCCCAAATGGCATCACCACGTAATAATATGTCCCCCATTGAGTGGTTAAGTTTATCTTCTCCATGTCCTCTTCAGCCATCTACACTTGATTGTACCCAGCATAATCATCCATGAATGAAAGCAGATCATGTCCTGTTATGTTATCTACAAGGATGTCGATGTGGGGCAATGGGAAATCATCCTTGGGACTTGCTTTATTCGGATCCCGAAGTTGACGCACATATGAACCTTACCATCTTTCTTCGAACTCGCTACTATGTTTGTTACCTAGTAAGGATAGTGAACTAGTCTAATGAACCCAACCTCTAACCTGTTTCAAGACTTCTTCCTTAATCTTCAATACCCACTCATGTTTCATCCTCCTGAGTTGCTCGCTTAACTAGCTTAGCGTCTTCGTAAAATGGGATTTTATGTTGCGTTATACTTGGATCTATCCACGATATATCTTTGTAGGACCATGCAAAGACATCTATGAACTCTATAAGTAGCAAAGTAAATTGCTTCTGCTCTTTTAGATCCGGTGTTTTCCCGATCTTAACCTCTTACGATTGATCAACTGATCCTAAATTAATTGTTATTATTTCCTCTATTATTAGTGAGCGATTTTCATGATCTTCTATAGCTTTTATTAATTCCGTACTGATTTCTTGTTCATCATTAGAGGTAAAACAATTGCAAACAGGAGAAAAAAAGAGTAAGTAGAATAATGAGGAAATGAGTACATCGGACTCGGAAACGGAAGATGCAAAATTGGAAACAAAATTAAAAAAATAACTACAAGCAACAGGAGGAGAAATAAAAGCCTTAGTACTAGACTCGGGAAAGGGATGCTTTTCTAAGCTAACGGCGAATCCATGGCCCTCCTCGGCATCAATCCAAGTAACATGCTTGGCCCCTTTATTGTCGGCGTCCGTGATGAATCTGAATGGGTCCAACTATGGATGCGACATGGCTCGTGACAATACCTATAGGAACCACAGTAGGAACTAGACCGGACCGAGCTTCCCCACGAATGTCTTTTGGCGTAGGTTTTAGAAAACTTTTTTATTTTCGAAGATAGAAGACGATTTCAAGGTTTTCAAAGTTGAAACATAAAAAGGGGGATGAATCTTTTATTAAGATTTTTGAATTTTACTAAATTGAGTTGAAAGATAAATAATGTTGAATTGATTGGCATTTTATTAATTATTTTATTTTGCCAATTATTTTCGGAATTTCGAGATGTCATTTCTTAATTGAACAGGATCACAAAAGATTAAAGATTCACATCTTCTATGAGGCTTTATTAAATTGAGCTGAAACATAAAAAGCCGAAAGATAAAACAACAATCTGGACCGAAGCCATGGCCACTAACCACTCGGTGCTGGCCGAAGCCAACACTTAACGAGTCGATGGTGCCAGCCATAGGTCATCGCTCAAGGAATCGGTCGCGGCCTTTAGCACTGGAAAGTAAATCTGAAACCCTAAATTACGTACCTACGATCAGCAAAAAACCGAGATGCAAATTTTGAGTAAAAATAAAGTAATAGAAGGAGTCGCCACTCAATTTTTAAGAGAGAAAAATAAACAAAAATAAAAGGTAAAATAAAATTTCTCTTCGATCTTAGTATAGAAAAACTAAAACGAAAATAGGCTAAAATGACTCCATTGGTGTTAGAGCCGAGAATCGGAGTCGGGGCGAGGGTATAAACCGTAGGGATAAACCCTTACGTTCCGCATGCCGAAGACGGCCATTACTAGTTCGAGTAGTTTATCTAACAAGCTGCAAAAAATACAAGCATATAACAACACGCTAATTGAAAATAAAACAACCAAAAACAGTGAAAGAAAGTGGTAAAGATAATAAAAGCGGAAAGAAAAGAAAAGTGAGAAAGTAAAAGGATTACATCGCGCGAGGAGGAAATAAAATGTGATACAACTTCGATCCACAATACGTAAAGCGATAAAAAATAAATAAATAAGTAAACTGTTCGAAGGCCGAATCTTTTTCCCCGAGGTTTCCCACCTCTTAATCGGGATCTTCACATTGGATCCCTTGATGCGACGGTGACAAGTCAAAGAAGAGAGGGCCCTTTTATAAGTTTTGAAAAGGTGAGTTTATAAGGAATAGGAAAGATCGGCTAAATAATTGAATATTCTTTAAGTCATTTCAAGGATTTAGCAAGTAATGTGTAGAAAAGAAGAGTATTTGAGGATGCTTTTCAGCGAGTAACATTAAGGTATGAATGCTCTAATTATCTTTCGGCAACGATTAGGCATAGGAGAAAGCCAGTATGGAAATGAGAGCCAAGGGTCTCTATTTATGGGGAGAGACCTAGGTCACAAATGACCTAAGGTTGCTCTCGGCCTACCGTCCAAAACAGCCAAAAGAAAACCGGGCCGGAAAATTCGAATATTAAACCGAATAAGAGGGGGTAAAACCGGATAGAAATCCATTCGGGCCGCCGGCCACCCGAGCATGCCTAGGGTTTCGTGCCCTAGCGTGCTGCCAAGGGAGTCTCCTTGCCAAAATGCAGCGTTCCACTTAAAAGTCTAGGTAAGGGGGCACCACCTATATGATGTCATTATGAGGGGAAGCTCCTAGTCTTACGGAGGACTGTTTTGGAGCTTAAACGTAGAACTTTGATACCGATGATCATGAAATGCAGCATTTAGTGTCGTCTTGGAGGTCTTGAACTCCATGTCTAATTTGACAAAAGCGAAATGCATAATTCCGAATTTGGAATTTTTCGGTACACGGCACTCGATTCCGTTGTCTCTTAAGGCTTTGCCCGAGTCTTGGATCATCCAAAAGAAAAGGGGATTTTTTTATCAACCCAAGACAAAAGGCTATTTATGTGGTTACGGGGGTTCTTTGTTGTTTACGAGTCTTCCGTCGCATCAATCAAACACGATCCGTGGTCTAGATCCTCAAACAAGACTCGGGATTTCATCATCGAGCCCACGAGAATAAAATACGGAATTAAATGAGATAAAGGACGACACTATTTAGGTGTTTACAGTTAGCCGCCACTTTAATCGAGTCTAAAAACGAAGGATCAAAGTAGACACTAAAGGATACTTACCTCAATCCCGTACGGTAATTTTTATACTGATTGTTGTGTAATTTACGGAATTCGTTGCTACCAAACTTGAACTCCGGAAAAACCATGGACCCGATCGCAATGCATGCGTTCGAAGTCCGGTAAGAGGGTCCTAAACTTGGCTTGATCGAGCCTAAAGCTTGGTATGTTTCGATGTTGAAACATTGATCGTTTTTATTTGAAGCTTGGCTTGATAATCTGTTGTACTAACATGCTTGTTAGTGGATAATCAAATTGACAAACAATTCGAGTGTTTTACTTGAATAATTCGATCGAAAACAAACTGAAAATCTATTTTGAAAAAGCTTATTGGTGGGTCCAAGAGCTCCCGCTTACATGCATAAGTACCAAGAAGTCACATGCCACAGCTAATGGGACTCTACAAGCTAGGCCACCAGCTAGGGCTGCAAAGTCGTCATCGATAGGACACCACGGTGCCTCGTGGTCGGCGCCGGCCAGCCTTTGGTAGCCCCGGCCCTCGGCGTGCTCTGCCGAATCCCTTGGTCTCCCTTGCCTTTTTACGCTTGTCTTGTGTGCTTGGTTGGCTTGACCGATGGGCCTATAAAAAGCATGCTTTATGTGTTCATTTTACACACTTACTCCTTCTCTTGCATTCTTGCGTTGCTCTTGTTCTTTCTTGCTTTGTTCTCCTTGAAAAATAGTTGGTTTCCAAAGTCTTTTCTTCAAAATGTCTAGGAGAAATTCTCATCCTGTCGGGAGTTCAAGAACTAAAAACTTGTCCAAGATAACTTCCTTGAGCGGGAATGCGTCCACGTAACGAATGGAACCCGAACGACCTCTTGGTGAAAGCTGAGAACCACATTTTTCCCTTGCCATTGCGCCTTCGGCAAGCTAGTAGGCTTAAACTTCTTCCTCTGCTCATTTAGAGTAGTTCTTCTACTATAATCTTGTTGGATTTTTATCTCGTAAAACGGCTCAACTCGGAGTAGTGGAGCTATTCCCAAATTTATAGAGATGTGTAGAAAGATGAACTACGCTCTTCAAGACATCATGTACAATGCTTGGGTTTGATTCCCTTTTCCTTGCTTTAAACCACCTTTGTGACAAAAGAGAGCCATTAGCGAGCGCTTTTGGGATACCACCAATACCTTCCACCTTCCCTTCGAGGAAATGACCATAACTCCTTTTGATTTTGCTATTTTATCCAGGTTTGGGCTTCTCGGGAGTCTCTATTTTACGATTGGAATCAGTATAAAGATCGTGGTCATCTTCATCATCTTTTTGGCCCCGTACCTAATAAGTTTCCTCAAGAAAACTTCTTTAAGTACACCATTCTTTTCGAGGCTTTTGAGGATGTTAGGTTTTGGCCTCGACATTCTCCACATCAATAGGTCCGGATTGTGTTTCCTTTCTTATTATATGAGAATTCCTGAAATCTCTAAAGAAGAATCTGTTGGGCATCCTTTCCCTAGGAATTAGCGAAGGGTAAAAGTTTCATGCTCTTTACTTTTAGTTGTAGACCTAAAGCATTTTTGCTGATATCATTGGATAAATTTTGTAGTATGACCGTGAACAATCTTGGACCACGTCCATTAACCTTCAATCTACACTTAGGGAATTCAAGATTTCCTCACTGGGAGAACTTTCCCAACCTTCTAAGTAAGTCCTCGGTTAGTGGAGTGGTAACCTTATTAAGCTTTTAGTAAGTGTGCTAATTGCTCCTTCATTTTTGTAGATGCGGTGATCTAGAACATCTTTATCGGGAGGCTTCTTCGGTGGATCGAGAGAACATACCCATCAATTTAGCTAACGGCGCCTTCCGGTGGTCCATTTAGGGCAGGTACTTCCCGACGTTCATCAAGTCATGCACATCGTCGGAGTACATTTGAAGCGGGGCCTAGCACATCTAGGCCTAGTGCTTCTAGTGCGGGACCCAACTTTTCTAAAGAAAGCCTGGATATGTTGCCCCTTCTAGCTTTCGATCGTCATGGAAATCCTCTTCATTTCCCTCGGGCTTCTTATAGTGGACTATCTCGGGGAGCATCCCAATCTTGGGACCATAGGGCTAGCTCTTATCAAGGTGGTGGAGAAAGCCGAGTCTCCACGTCCATCTTGGAGGACTTCGGGAAATACATCTTCGACAACACTTTTGATGGCGATGATTAGAGAATCCCTTGCCGCTTCGGATGTTGATGATTAGAGAGTCCCTTGTAGGGTGCTATTGTTTGTTTAATATTTACTTTGTAATGATGTGACTCTTATGCAATAGGATGAAATGTAAGATGACTCGATTTCTAAAAATGCATTCTTTTATTTAACATGATGTGAAAAAACTTAAGGAAAATTACAAAGACAAATCAAAAAATTTGCACTAGCCCCCATTCCCCTAAAAGAAAATAATAAAAAATAAAACGGGAAAATGTAAGTGCATGGTTCAAAAAACAATGCGTGCACGCAATGGGCAGGGGTGAAAAATAATATGGCTCAAGGAGTGTTTAGGCTCGAAAAATACGCAAATCGGTTGGACCGGACCGGTGGCCGGCGCCGGCCACCCGTGAAGACCGGGGTTCTAGCAAGTTGCGGGAGTTGAGGTGCAGTAGGACTCTAAAGCTCCGGAAAACACCTATAAAAAGGATCCACGCCGGTGCTTAAAAAGCGTGCCTCACACAAAATCTTCCGTGAATCAAATAGAAATACCCAATGCATTCCATTCTCTTCTAAAAAGATGAACTTCATCGGTGACTTATCTTGGTGGATGCATGAGATGAGTAATACTTGAAAGATTAGGGTTGTCAAATTATGGGCTAAATACATTATTTAGTATTTGCCAGGTGAAAGTCTATTGAACTTTCTTAAGGGTCGTTGTGGCCTTTTGGGATCCTCACCACCACATCTTCGGGTTTCGGGCTAAGGGACTGTGCCCTCTACCCAAAGAATTTGATGTTATATTAGGCATCCGTAAGCGTTTAAAACATGTCTTGCCCAAGTCTTCCGAGAATCTGCTCGAGACTTACAAGTACCTGCTGAAACTAAGCAATAAGAATCTAGGCTTTATTCTTGTGGGAAATCGGGTGAATCGATGAATTTATTGAAGCACTATCATGTATGAATATTCGGAGGCAATCATTATCCCAAGACGTCAAGCCATTATCACCTGCCCGATAGATGGAATCCTCCTGGTAGGAGGCCACGGGGATATGGCGCCGACGGCACCTGCTGAGCTTAGTTGAGCGGTTAGAAAATTACCGTTCACTAACACCATTAATAGTTGTTGAGATGATCATAGGTTTAGATCGGATCAAGGAAAATGCTAAGGAAGACTTCACTGGGAGCCCCTTTTCGTTGTAGGTTGACGACGCCGGCCACAGCATGGCTGAATTGCCTTTGATTCACGCTGAAAGTCTCGATTTTTCGCTCTTTTCGGTATCTTTTCTTTTTCTTCTTCTTTTATTTTGCTCTGTTGGGCCTAAAAAGTTGAATCTTGACCGTGCAAGACACTTTTTTTTTGTATTTGTATTTGTGATGTGTAGATCTAGTTAATGGAGCACCTAGAGCTAATCCAAGCTCCTATAAATATTGATGCGTACTTAGCGAGTACTCTTACGTCGTCGAAAGCAAGAAGAAGTGGTAACCGTTCACCCTGCTTCCAGGTGGGAGGAATACCTCGGGAATCATAGTCACAAAATGCAATGGTGTATCATGCACTAGAAAGTGTCCCAATTTAGGACACATAACCTACAACATCCATTTGTATGCCTGTTGGGCCTTGAAAGCAACGCCTATTACTTCCTTGACCGTGTTTTTGGCATATGGGAAGAGAGCAAGTAATTCCTCTATTGGACTATATTTGGGCCACTACCTCCAACTCTGTTTGAAGGATTTGACAACTATAGTGCAGACGAAGTCATGGCCTAAATACTAGCTAAACTCCGCCTACACTGTTGACACTGCGAGCAAACCAAATACTAATGTATCCGCCTATTATCTAGAGTGTATAACATAAGTGGATTCCCAACGATGTAAGGTATTGAGAGCTAGAAAGATAGATCCTGACGAAGTTGTCCCCAGCTACTGCACCTCTCTAAATTTGCGAAGCAAACCCACGGGTAGTCGAGCATGTTTGCCAAAGATAATCTGGAGCCAAAGAAGTCGAAGAGAGGAGGACCCAAAGAATTCGGGAGCTGAAAAAGCGTACTCGGGATGATGGGGATGAGTCTAGTGACCCTAAAGGAAAGAAAGTAAAGATATATTAGGGCTTAGACTTTTTAGATAGAATTTAGGAAAGAATAAAAGAAAGGAAGGATTAGTTTTGCCTCTTTAGAACATATTTATTTTTTTCAACAAGTAGTGTGCTTGTATTTATTTCCCTTTTATTAGTCTGTGTATTCAGGTAAGTAGTAGACTTACCTTTTATTAAATAAAAGTATGTATTATGCTATACTTTTACGTTTTTATCACTTAACTAGAGGTAAAAAGAAAAATTGGACCGTCCTAAAAATTAATTAAAATAAAGAGTAAAGTACATATGCGAACCGCCTAATTGGGTTATCCAACAAATGAATAAAGAAATCGTCTAATTGGACAAGTAAAATAGAAAGATGAATTACAGAGTTTAAAAGGGATATTTCGGCCCGACCAATCCACCATTGTCAAGGTGGTGGCCGGCGCCGCCACGACGATGGACTGGTTGGTGGCCCATCGTCCGTGGTCGTCCTAAATGTAGTATTTTTTCAACTAATCCAAGTTTGTGTACTTGAAAGATTTCTTCTCCATCTAAATCGGTCGGTTTCACTGCTCCACCTTGTAATATCTCGACTAAGTGGGCCTTGCAAATTAGGCCTAAACTTCCCTCGTGGATCCTAAATTGGTGCTCTAATCTCTTCGAGGACCAAATCTCCAATTTGTCGATTCGAGGCTTCACTCTTTTGTTTAATGCGCCTCTCGTCCAGCAGTACTAACTCTCATCCAGCGAGACCGTTAAAAGGCCTCTCATCCATTGTGCGAGACCGTTAAAGCGCCTCTCATCCAGCAGTACTAACTCTTCGTATCGTGCTTTGGTCGACTACGCTTCTAGGTTCGACTTTCAGCAATTATCTTTAATGATGGAATGGTAATCTTAATTGGAAGGACTGCTTCCATGCCATAAACTAGGGAGTAAGGTGTTGTTCCCGTAAAAGTTCTAATAGATGTTCGATAGCCCCATAAAGCAAAAGGTAGCTTATCAAGCCAATCCTTATAATTAACTACTATCTTCTTGACTATTTTACGAATGTTCTTGTTGGCGGCCTCCATCTGCTCCACTGGTTCGAGGATGATAAGGAGAAGACTTGTTGTGTTTAATCTTGTATTTATTCAACAAGTCTCGTTACCTCCTTCTTAAAATGGCTGCCATGGTCGCTGATTAGCTCATGGGGCACCCCATAACAACGAAATGATATTCCGGGTAAGGAACTTAGCTACCTGTTTTAATGTTAAGGTTACATAAGACGCTGCCTCTACCCACTTGGTGAAGTAGTCAATTGCTACTAACACGAATTCATGACCGCCTATTCCTTTAGAGGTCACCTTGCCAATAATGTATATTCCCCACACCTAGAATGGCCATGGGGATGCTAATGTTGTGAGAAATTAGGGTGGTTGTTGATGTAAGTTTGCATACACATGACATTTATGGCACTTTCTAACAAGCTCATGGCCGTCTGCTGCCATGGTCGACCGATAATAACCAAGTCTCCGAATTTTCGGAACCAACATCTTACCATTCATGTGGGGTCCCCACCATGAATCTCATCCATGATGCGCTTTGCTTAATGTTGGTTGACACAAAGTAAGCTAATCCCAGTATTAGTTTTCTTGTACGGTTGCCCTTGATTGATGAAGAATTGGTTGGCCAACATCCCGATGGCTCGTTGGGCTCTAGGTTTGGAGTCCAAGGGGATTCTTGCTTATCCAAATACTCGATAAATGTCATGATACCAACTGGTTTGGTCAATGTTAGACACTTCCATCGTGTCAACATGTGATGGCTGACTTCGTCACTCTATATGAATAGGCATTGAATGAATGTCATTAGGGATATTAATCATGGATGCTAATTGAGCTAATGCATCCGCAAATTGGTTGTCATCCCTAGGAAGGTAGGTGAAAGAAATGTTCTCAAAAGGTTTTGATAGTTCTATTAGATGTGCTTGGTAGGGTGCCAAGGCTTCACTACATACCTTCCATTTTTGTGAAATCGATTAATGATCGGACTAGAGTAACTAAAAACCCTTATGTTCTTAACCCCGATTTCCACAGTAGCTTAAAGTCTAGTGATAGAAGCTTCATACTCTACGGTGTTGTTGGTGACCTCAAAGTCTAATTTGACTGAAATGGGAGTATGTGCTCCCTCTCGTGACACTAGAAGAATCCGTACTCCAAAGCTCTTCTAATTGGAAGTATCATCGAAATACATTGGCCGACGTCCACCTCTACTTTTGACATATTTCGGTTTAGAAAGTCAAGGTGTTCGGGTTGCGATTCGGTTTAGGCGGATCGCTAAGAATTCCAACACTACCCTTCCTTTGATCGCTTTTGAGGGACATACTTGAGTTTGAATTCTAACAGACATGACAATCCATATTGCTATCTTACTTGCTAATAGTTAGTTTCTCATGTATATATTTAATGGGATCCATAAGTGCTACCATATATACCGTTTGGGTTAACATGTAGTGCCCGAGCTTCTTGGTAGCCCGGACTAATTCCAATGATGTCTTCTCTAATGGCGTATATCTAGTCTTATAATCTAAGAACTTCTTACTCGGGTAATAAACTATGTGTTCTTCCTTCCCGTCTCATTGAGCTAGCATGGCTCCCATAGTTGTCTCCGTCGTGGTGACGTACAAAAGTAAAGGTTTCCCTGGTTGGGCTGGAACTAGCACTTGAGGGTTAGCTAGATATTCCTTAATCGTCTCGAATGCTTGTTGGCACTCGATATCCTAAATGGGCTTAGATCCTTTTTTCAACTTCATGCAAATAAGTTCATAAACCATAGTCAATTTTGATATGAAACGATTGATGTATCTGTAAATGTCCTAGGAAACCCCTTATTTCCTTCTCTCGTATTTGGCGGCGGGATCTCCTGAATGGCTTTGATCTTGGATGGATCAACTTTAATTCCTCTATGACTGATAACATAGCGTAACAGTTTGCTCGAAGTTACCCCAACGGCACACTTTTGAGGGTTAAGGCGCATGTTGCATTTTCTAAATCTTTGGAAGAATTTTCTTAGGCTCGATAGGTGCCCCGCCCTATCCTTGGATTTTATGATCATGTCATCCATATAAACCTCGACTTCCTTGTGGATCATGTCGTGCAATAGTGCTGTAGCTGTCCTTTGGTATGTTGCCGCGGCATTCTTGAGCCCAAATGGCATCAACACGTAACAATACATCCCCATTGAGTGATGAAGGTCGTCTTTTCCATGTGTTCTTCAGCCATCTTCACCTTATTGTACCCAGCGTAGCCATTTATAAATGAAAGCAAGGCATGACCCGCTGTGTTATCTACAAGGATGTCGATATGAGGCAGCGGGAAATCATCCTTAAGGCTCGCCCTATTTAGATCTCTAAAGTTAACGCACATATGGACCCTACCGTCTTTCTTTGAAATCGATACTATATTTGCTGCCCACTCGAGGATAATGAACTACCTTGATAAACCCAACCTCTAATTATTTCTAAACTTCTTCCTTAATCTTTAGTGCCCACTCGGGTTTCATCCTTCTTAGTTTCTACTTAACAGGCTTAGTGTCTTCGTTAAGTGGAATTTTATGTTTCGCTATACTTGGATATATCATTGGCATGTCTTTGTAGGGCCATGCAAAGACATCTATGAACTCTGTAAGGAGTGAAGAGAATTTCTTTTGCTTTTCTGGATTTAGCGTTTTCCTGATCTTGACCTCCTAAGGTTGATCCACCGATCCTAAATTAATTATTATTGTTTCCACTATTATTGATGAGCGATTTTCATGATCTTCCATAGCTTTTATTAATTATTTAGGGATTTCTTTTTCATCATTAGAGGTAAAATAATTGAAAGCAAAAGGAGGCAAAGAGTAAGCGGAAAGATTCACTTTATTGAATGAAGCAATGAGTACATCGGACTCGGAAGCTGAACATACGTAATCGAAACAAAACAAGCAAAAGAGCTAGAAATAGCAAAAGAAGAAACCCAAGCACTAGACTCGGGAATGGGATGCACTCCTAAGCTGATGACGAATTTGTGACCCCCTCGGTATCAATACAAGTGATGTACTTGGAGCCTTCATTATTGACGTCGGTGATGAACTTGGACGAGATCAAACCGTGGGTGCGACATGGCTCGTGTTAGTACCAGGACTGAATTCCCCTTTAAGTTCTTCTCTTGTCCTAACAATACTCCAAAAATATTATTCCCAGCCAGGTTGGTCCGATCCGGTGTGGACTGTCCCTCTTCGATGAGGTATGTGCATCCCTCTCCAAGTATATAACAATCATCTGAATATCTCTAAACTAGGTAGTAGGATGCCCTTTTCCTTTATGTAATGGGGCTCGGGAAAACCATAATAAGGAAAGTCATCTCCTTCCTTTAAAAACTACCCATTCAGAGTATAAAGAAAGGGCTGGATAGAGCGTACTATGTGAGGTGCGAGTCCTCTTAGTGTAAACTTCCCACTTGGTCGGGGCTACTTCCTTAGCGAGTAGGTTGATAGCCAAGCCCAAAGTTGTAGTTGTTAGTGGGTTCATGATGTGGAGAGATAGGGTGGTACGCCCTTCGGCCTGCAGCAAGACCCCGAAGGCACCCCTTCTTCCCGAGCATCGAATAGACATGATGTATAGTGGGAGCGGAAGCAAAAGAAGAAGAGAAAACCCAAAAAAGGCAACCGGACAGATTGGTGTCTCGTAGGTGCGGTTCTAGGAAAAAGGGTGAAAGGAAGGGCAAATGGATGAATTTGAAGCTGAAATTTGACAGGATGGTTACTAACTAGGCCAAGAAGGTTGGGTAAAAATATGGGAATTTTTGGAGGTCGGGAAGACCTTGATCACGAGCTGAAAGTCGGGATTCTAGATCGACTGTCCATGATGAGTCTCTTTGTTCGATTCAAGGGTGGAGGGCGGAGTTCTTCTTTGTTTGAGCTGAGAATTGGAGGGAATGGACTCAACTCATGTATAATGATGTGGGTGAAATATGGGGAGGAGATGATTTGTGGATTGGGAGATATGACGATGGAAAGTCATTGGATAGAACCGAGGTTATGGCTCGGATACGTAAACACCACCGAGTGAACCAAGGGGCACCTTCAATCGGTCCGGATACGGAAACACCACCGGGGATTGAAAGACTCAAAGAATACCACCTAGATACCAATCTAGGATACAGCAATGAGAATTCAAGGGGCCGAGAAATCCATCTCGAAAGAGCAAACCAGCTCACGGGTTCATATATTCATCATAAAGGTTGATCTTTACATGGCTGAATGCATAAACTATTTATAAGGAAATAAAAGATGCTAAAAATAAATCAAAACTAAAACATAATCTAAGGCCTAAAAGAAATATTACAAGATCAATGGCCTAAGATGTATTAGCCCCTTGTCCAAGCCAACTTGGGAACATGTGGCTAAAATGAAAGTTAATTCTAGCCAAGTATTTCCTTCCCCTTGTGCAAGAAAGCTTGTCATAGGTCCAACACATGGATTCTTCCACTAGAGATGATGCTTGTAGGTGCTTCTAGAATCATCCTTGAGCCTTGAAGGTCTGGCCATTGACTCTTGACCAAATATGAAACTTCCGGCCATAAAATTCAAGCATGAACAAAATGTTCCTAAAATATCCTTTAGGCATTTTGGACCGCTTCTTGTGGATTATTTTGCTCCAGTTCTTAGAAAATATTTATTTATGTACCATATGATAATTCTCACCATTCACCAAGCTCTAATTCTTCATGTAAAGGTCGAACCAGATTAGGTGCAAAAATAATCTCCACTTCGGTTTGAGCTCCTTTTATAACCTTGTCATTAATTCATAGCTCTTGACAATTAGGCATGTATGGAGATCTTGGTCAAGTATGTTGTAGCCCTTGGTCAATATCCATCAAGACGCTAGAGTTTCCATAAGGGCTGAAGTTAAGAGGTGCTTCATCCCTGTATAAGGCAACGACAGTCTCGAATTCTTATAGTTCCTCGTCATTGGCATTGTGCTTAATCGCCACCACGAGACTCCTTGGAAGTGATAGTAGCACGGAGATTATCCCCGTTGACAGTTATAATTTTAACTTTGATGATGATTTTAACTTTCCGATGTAGTGTAGAGGGCACTACTCAATGATCATGCAATCAAGGGCGTCCTAGGAGCAAAATTGAAGGTAGATGGGATATCTAGGACTTGGAATTCAATGTTCTTTTCCACTCGGCCCTATATTAATTTTCAAGGTCACTGTTCCCAAGATTGTTCTCTTATAATTATCGTAAGCTTAAAGATGGACGATCTGTTTAGAGAGTTGTTGCTCTCTAATTCCTAACCTTCTGGCAATTCTCTAAGGATAGACATTTACAGCTGATCCATTATCTACCAAGGTTAAGGGAAAAAACTTATTGATGTAAGTTATAGTTAAATAAAAGGCATTGTTATGTTCAATGTCTTCTTTTGGGAGAATCTTTTGATCAAAAGTAATGGTTCCATCCCCACTATTAACCAATCCTACTACTTCCCTAGCGTGGTTTTAGAAGAGACCTCGATCTTACTAAACGCGTCAATCAAAGCATGCCTATGTTTCTAGGAAGCATATATTAGTTGCCAAATTGAGATATTAGCTTTTTAACTTATGAAGTTGTTTCAGGACTGGATCTTCTTCTTTTGTAGCTTTAGGCTCTTTTAGGGCTTCTTGAGTCTGTTGTGGACCCATGGGTGCATTATGCCATCTAGATCCGGCAAGGAATTGGATTACTTGACCTTTAGCTTCTTCACAAAAGTGATCCTCTTGTAAAGGTAGTGTGCCCCACAAGTCGTCGTCGTTGTTGTCACTATTGTTTCTCATTTCATAGACATCCTCTTCATCACTTACCCACAGCCCATGGACTTCGGATCTAAAGGATGTAAGCTAACAAGTTGTTTGGACTCATCAATATCTTGGATGAAGATAGACGGGTCCCACTAACCTAGAGTGGATTCAGTGAAAATAGCTAATGTGCCGCTTAAAGGAATTTTATTGTTACTTGGTTTTAGGCAACCTTCTATAAAGGGAGTTGGCTATTTCAAAACATGATTTGTAATCTATTCTTGAATGTCCAACACTATTCGATGTCGTGTCCTCGTGCACGATGGTATTTGCAAAATTTTTCCGTGTCCCAGCTTTTTCTTGTTTCGCGGTTTTGATTCTCGCTCTAATGGGTGGCAATTCTATATGTCCCTTAGCCAAGAGACGGTCAAGGGCTTGAGTATAGGTGGTGTCAATAGGAGTGTAGTCGGTATATCTATTGAGGGCATTGACATCCGCACCCCTGTTAGTATTGCCTTTATTAGTGGTTTTCTTATCTTTGGAGTTATAATTACCTTTATACCCATCGCTACTTTTGTGTTCTTGGTGGACAACTCTTCTTCTATCAGCAAGCCAACATCTCTAAGGGTTGAGAAGTTCATCATTGGAAGGAAATTGAGATGTGGATTGTAATTAGGCCGAAGATTCTTCACGATGATCCTAACTTGGTCGTTCTTGGAGGGTCGGTCTACCATGTGGGCAGCCTTTGCTCTCCATTTAATGAGGAAGTCCGTGAAGCTCTCTTTCTCACCTTGTTTGATTAATTCCAAGCCTCTAAGAGTGACTGGCAAATCGGTGTTATAGGAGTATTGATGTAGGAACTCCTTGCACCGATTAGTCCAATTGGCAACCTTGCGTCGGTCAACCGCGTTATACCACTTCATTACATCAATAACGAAAGTCCATGGGAAGATAATGTGGTAAGTATCTTTTGGAATGTTCTTAAGAGTCATTGCTCCTAAGAAGTTGCGAACATGATGATGGGCATTCTCGGAACCTTTAAACTTGATATCGAGGCATGGTAAACTTTGGAGGTAGCTTACCCTTAGGAATTGAAGTGAATCCCTATGATCAAAATAATGATTACTGAACATGGATGACTCCTTTAACATCTGTTCTATCTTATCCACACGTGGATCGGACCGAGGTTTGGATTTATGCTTAGGGGATTCGTGTTTGGAATAATTTGAGGAGACAAGCTAGGTTGAGGTGGAGTGAAGGTCCGGTCTTGGAGAGGTTAAGTCACCCTAGGGGAGTGAATAGGGTGATGGAGGATTTTTGAGAAATCTCAAACAATTTTGCACATAATAGAAAAAAAACAAATTCCGAGTCTAGATTGGACTCGGAAAGTTAAACACTCGTAAATACGTGGAAATCCTCCTAAGGTAGAAAACCACGGACAGTGCTAACCCAAGCACTAAGTCAAATCCACTAATTGAGTCCTCAATTATAAAGGATTGACTTTAACCAAAATTGCTCCCTTAGACAATTCATTTATAAGTTTTCCTAGACTCGAAGTTCCCTTATCCGATCTAGTACTTCCCGATTGAGATAACCTTTACAGTCAAGGACAACTTAGCTGAGTTAGCCCTTACCGCTCAGTCAAGGGACTTAGAAAGAAAGTAAAAAGTATAAGCGATTACAAGACTTTCTTTACAACTCAAGTAAATAAGAGATTATCGATTTAAAGTTGTAAAAGCTAGAAGATTGAGTAAGAGTAGAATGTGTTCAGTTCCAGCAATCTTCAAGTCTTGTGAAGTGGCTTCTATTTATAAGCACCAAGCCGGAATGACTCGTTGTGACTCGTTTTGGACTAGTGAGCTTCAGTAGCCATTGTAACGACTAGTCCGATTCACTCGAAAAAGATCCGTTGAGATGTGAACATTGTGTAATGGTTCTTGGCTCCAAAAGTAGTCCAACCCTCTTATGGTGATTGAAATTTGGGGTGGAAACACCGTTGGACTCAAAGTTGAAGTTTACCAGTTTTGGAAACAAACAACCTTGACATGGTGTCTAAACCATGTCTAGAAATGGTTAATCTATGTCCGCTCATGTTTAACGAGATAAAAGCGGTTGCTTTTGTAATTTAAAAATATGTTATACATGTTTAATCAACCTACAAAAGCAAATCAATGTAGTACTCAAAGTATACAAATACTTCGGTCCAAGATTGGGCATAGATAATAATTAATTAAAAGTAATTAAGCACTTAATTATCTTCAACCTAAAAGAGTAGAATTTTCCGAGTCTAATATCCATTAGGTTCAGATTCCATCTTGAGTCAATCCTTAAAATGATCAAGTTATAGAGAATAAAATATCAAAAGACATAAACTTGATCAAGCAAATAATTCTCCATAAATAAGCTGACTTAGAAATTATAATTAACGTTGTAAATCATTTTCACTTAAAACATGACGTCAATGCTCATAATAAAAGTGTTAGAGAAATTATTTACTCATGCGATTGTTCTAAGTTGTGTCTCGAATAAGTCAAAAACACAGCTTAAGAATGTTATGTCTGATTTACTTGGTTTCGAGTGGGTCGAGCAAGATGAAAACTTAAATAATGGTTTTTATAAAGCTCAAAATGACTTAGAATCAAAACCCAAGAGAGATAGAGAGTTATACGTGAGTCTTCAATCTCCCCTTTTTTATGAAAGGCATTCCATGCTTACGATAGAAACTTATCAGTTCAAAGAGTTAAGTTTTCATAAACAAATTATTAGAGCCCGAATATTAATCGGAGCAACAAGTATAATGATGATCAATTAGCAAGTCAACTCAAATCAAAGCATAACTCATAACATGTTTCTTGAGATAATCATAGTAGGTCGTTAAAGAGTAAAGATATAATATCGAGCAAGAAGAAATAAAACATGTACTTAGAAACAAATATGCTCATAAACAGTAAATTCATATATTGCAAAAAATCATTTGTATAAGAATAAAGTAAGATAAACTTAGAAAACAACAAAGAGAAAAACTCCTCCTCAACCAAACATTTATTTTTCTATCTTTTCTCTCCCCTATGCATTTCAAAGAAAAATAACAAAGGGAGGGACGAAAGAGCAATTAATTATATAAGATGTTGGACAAAAAAATAAAGAAAACAAAGAGGAAATCTAAGTTTGAAATTCGGGAAGGAGGAGCCGTTTGTCTCGAGGATGCAGAGTGAGTTGCGCGCCTGCACCTATAAGCTTGAGTTGAAGTAGTTGGGCGAGGTGGCATTAGAATCGGTGTTTGTTAAACCTCGTTTTGCTGGATTTTAAGGCATTATTTAACCCAATTCCGTAATGATTTCAATGATATTTATTCGGTTTTAGGTTAGATTTTGTCTACTTTCTCTTTATCGTCACCTAAGCTCGTAAATCTCTTTATTTTAGGTTTTTGGCTTAAATTCGAGAGATTCGAGACAAATTTGATGAATAGCGATGATGAGGAGAGTTCGGGCCCAAGAGGAGGCAAGGAAGAAGCCTAAAGCACACCAAGAAACCTTGCACGGCCCCTCGTGCGAAGCCGCACAGCCGTGCGGATCATCACGCAAAGGGTCCGAAGTCAAGAAAGGCCGCACGGCCCCTGTGCGCATCTCGCATGCCCGTGCAAGAAGTTACGTGAGTTGAAGTCGTGCACGGTACCCCGTGCGTAAGCCGCACGGCCATGCGAATTGTCCAAAGAGTTCTGAGTTTTCGCACAGCCCCCGTGCGAGACCCGCACGGCCATGCAAAACCACTCGTAGAAACCCGCACGGTACCCCGTGCGACCCCGCACTGGTCGTGCGACTACTATTTCCGCGAATATTTAAGTTTCCAAATTGTAATTTTTAGGGATCTTTTTCCATAATTCTAAATTTTAGCTAGGGTTTTCGAGAGGCAGACCCCAAGAGGAGACTCAAGAACACTCAATTCTACTTTTCTACTTCAAGTTTTTGTATGATTGAGTCGCTTCAAGTTTTTATTTGGCAATCATAATTTCTTCTCTTTATTTTTCTTCACAATTTCTCTTCGTTTCTCCATAGCTATGTTCCCTAAAATCATCAATTGTTTAGTATCATGTTTAGGGGCTAATTTCTCCACTTAGGTTGGGATTGATCCTTAGTATGCCTTGATAATCATGAATTGAATGCCAATTGAATTATTCTATGCTTGTTAGGTTAGAATTCACTTCGCTCATCACTTTTTCATTGATTTCCTCGAAAGAGGACTCGTATATTTTTATTAGGGTTTTGTAAACATCGAAAGATGAAAACTTACCTAGAATGACGTTGTGAGCGATTTGAACTTTATTATGAAAATAATTCAGGTTGTAATCGAGGGTTGTGAGATGCATTCATTGTGATTTTGCCCTTTATTAATCCCATGAAAATAGGTGATTAGATTGTGCAAAATTAGTCTTTGACCTTCGAAAGTAGGCAAAGATAGGTTTAATTTGGTGTCTCCCCTTCTAAACTACTAGCATAGGCAAATCTCAAGCGGTATTCAATGATTGATTTCAGGCATAGTAGTGTGATTAATCCCAATCTAAGGCTTTTTATTTATTGATCCCTCATAGTTATTTTGTTATTTAGTTGAATCCAAAAACCAAATCACTCGTCGAACCGAGTTTTTACCTAGATTAGAGTTTTTGGGTGGATTTAGTATTTGAAAACGAGTTCCTTGTGGACACGACCCGTACTTGCCGATTCCTAGCTACAGCTACACCGTGTACTTGCGGTAAATATTTCTCTCAATCAAGTTTTTGGTACCATTGCCGGGAACTTTGTTCTTTTGAGTACTAAATTTGCTTTTAGACTTGAAACTAGGTCTTGTGTTCTTGTCCCAACACCTGTCTTTTCTTGATTTCTCCTTGAACCTCGTTTACGCTAGGTATAGTTCTTGTTTTTGCATGCATAGGAGGAGTCGAAGAGGGAGAGAAATTGTACCACTTGACCCCGAAATCGAAGCAACAAGCAAGATCAATAAGCGCAGCTGCGAAAAGGAAGAGAAGAGAGGAAAGGATGGCTGAGCAAGGACCGCAACCGAGACCACTAGGGGACTATGTCATCCCTAGTGCGTCCGAGGCAATTTCGGCCATCGTTGGGCCAAATGTCGCTGCAGAGGATTTTGAGGTGAAGATGTCGCTCATTCACTTTGTACGGCAAGATGCATTTGGAGGGCTTCCCAGCTGAAAATGCCATCCGGCACATCAACTCCTTCTGAGAAGCGTGGAACTGTGAAGATCAACAACTTCACCGATGAAGCCTTCCACCTCAAGCTCTTTCCTTTCTCCCTAAAGGATAGAGCCAAAGACTTGTTGCTAAATGAAGATCCTAACAAGTATGCTACTTGGGAGGCTTTGTCTAAGGCTTTTATGGCAAAGTTCTTTCCCCAAGCAAGACCGCCAAACCGAGGAACGCTATCTCCACCTTTTGCTTGGAGGATGAAGAGTCACTCTACGAGGCTTAGGAGCATTACAAAGATCTCCAAAAGAAGTGTCCTCACCATGGCATTCCCGAATGGATGCTCCAAGCAGACTTTCTACAATGGGCTACCTCCCCATATACGGATTTCTATAGATGCAACTCGCAGGAGGTGCTCTCATGGCTAAGGGTGAAAGTGAAGCCAAGGCCCTTATTGAGAACATGGCTTCCAACAGCTATCATTGGGGCAGTGAAAAGTCGGCTTCGAAGAAAGGAGGGATGCATGAGATTGATTCTATAGCCCTCCTAGCTAGCAAAGTGGAGGCTCTCGGTCGAAGTTAGAGCGAGTGAGTGCAGTGTCTATTTCCAGTGGTTCCTCAAGTGCTACAAATGAGGGATATGTAGTTTGTGAGATATGTAGAGTGCAAGGACATGTGGCCGCTGAGTGCCAAGTTGATTTCCAAACTGTTGAGCAAGCTAATGCCTTACGTAACTTCAATTCTAGACCAAAAATGATCCATACTCTCAAACCTACAACCCCGGATTGAAGAATCACCCCAACTTTTCTTACAGGAATAACAATCCTTTGCCACCTGGTTTTCAGCCTAGGGTCTCGTTCAATCCAACACCTCAACCCCCACCTCGAAGTCAAATCTAGAGAGCCTCATGGAAAGCTTCATTCAAACACAGCCTAGAACAAATGAGGCCTTGGGTGAATCTATCAAGCAATTGACTTCTAAGTTTGAAGGCATGTCTACCCATCACAAGATCCTCAAGACCCAAATATCCCAAATAGCCCAATAAGTGAGCCATCTTTCTAGACCTCAAGGGCATTTGTCGGGCCAGCCAGAGATCAATCCTAGGGCCCATGTCAATGTCTGTTCAAACTTGTAGCGCAGAGTTAGGAGAGAGTCCTGTTATGATTTTGCAGGAAGACAAGCATAGTACTACTCAGGTTGATCAAGCATAGCCCAATTCGTAATTCGGATGAGCATGCCCCCAAAACACCTCTTGTACGCCCATATCGACCACATGTACCATATCCTCGGAGATTGTTGGAGCCTAGGTTTTTGAAATTTGTTGATATGTTGAAGAAGGTCTACATCAACATGCCATTCTTAGAGGCTATCAAGGAGACACCCTCTTATCTTAAGTTTTTAAGGGAGATTCTCTCCAAGAAGAATAAGTTAGAGGATGTTTCGGTAGTAAGCATGGGGAGGTATGCAAGTGCGGTTCTATAGAGCAAGTCACCTTCTAAACTGCAGGATCCGGGAAGTTTTTCTATTCCCTGCTCAATCAAGGGAGTGGAGATTGATAAAGCCCTTTGTGATCTCGGAGCAAGTGTGAGCATAATGACACTTCCACTCTACGAGAAGCTTCAGCTAGGTGATCCGCAACCTATAAATATCTCCATTCAGCTTGCAGATCAGTCCGTTCGGTGCCCCGTGGGTATTTTGGAGGATGTACCTGTTCAAGTAGGGAAGTTTGTTGTTCCTTGCGATTTTGTAGTGATGGATATGGATGAGAGCATCCGAGTCCCTATTATTTTAGGGAGACCATTTCTGCAACTGCAAGAGCTGTCATTGATGTACCTGTAAGGAAGATCTCCTTTCATATATGTGGTTAAAGTGTTGATTTCTTCCTCCCACACCACCTGTACCCTTGGCTCCTATTCCCAGCCCTACAATTGATTTGATATTCGCACATGGGATGAGCCACCCACGCCGACCTGCTCCACCGGACTTGCCCATCGAAGCGGATATGCGGTTTGCTCGTAGTGTTGATCATGATGAGGAGGTAATGAATTTCATGTGACAGGACCATTCTTCACTTTATCCTCATCCTCAGTCCTCCCTGTCTACTGTTTGAGGTAAAGGTCAAGCTTAAGGACCTTAAACAAGCGCTTCTTGGGAGGCAACCCAAGCATTTTTATTTCTTTCAAAAACAAAACAAAAAAAAGGTGCCTCCCTCCCACCCTTATTACAATTTCCCATTGTTTGTAGGCTTTCTTCTCTTTCCTTTCTTTTCTTGCCCTTTTTCATTGAGGACAATGCAAGAGTTAAGCATGGGGAGTAGCTTGCAGCTTTTGGATGATGTTTTAAGGATGGTAGGGATGGATTTGCATTCACTTAGGTTGCATTCATGTAGTTTTTTAGGATTACTTTTTCATTTTTTTTTCACCTTTTCGTTTATCATATAGTCCTAAGCATATAGGTTGGAATCTTTGCATTACTTACATTTTTGTTCTTCTTTTTGATCTTGGCTCATTTGAGGAATTATGGAGGAGGGAAATTCATAAACTTTTGAGGTAAATACGCTCCATCCCTTCTTTCATTCTCTTCTATTAGTTAGCTTTTATTGCTTTTAAAAAAATCCCAAAAACAGTTTTGAAAACCCCTCTCCTGATGGTGATGTGAACTATGATAGTTGATCTTTGGGCGTGATTGTGCATGATTTGATTGCCCATTCTTGGTAGAAACTTTGTGTGGAAATGAACTTGTGAATGAATTTGATTGTGATGTCTTGAGTTGCTTGCCGGTGTCTTTGAGAATTTCTTTGCATGATTGGTAAACTTGAACATGTCGTAAATCTTTGAGCTAGTTGTTGATTGTGGTGGATAAGCCCATGAGACTTTGAGCTTTATAGACTAATTCATCAATTTTAGTCTCATGTTTCATTCTTTATGTGACTCTTACTTTATGCATACCTCTAGAACTTGCTCTATTTCTCTTTGAGACCACACTTGGCATATGCATTGTGTAATATGATAGAGGCATTCGTTTGTTTTCAAGCTACATGACCCAAAAAGCCATCCCATTCATTTATACCATTTTGCTACCCTTTGAGCTTTAACCTGTTTCTTGATACACCTACACCCACTTTACCTTTGGCCTTTATACATTTCCTACACCAAAGCTGGGTCTAGTGGAGCAATACTTATTGGATAGTTTTGGTTTGAATGATAGAGTGTCTCATTCAGTTTGTAGTTTGATTTGGGGATCCATGTTGAAAAAAAAATGATAAGTTCCCCTTTTAGACTATTTTGGAATTGAGTAGTGTTTATGATTCCCATGCCAATTATATCTATTCCTAAAAATTTTGAATATTTGACAAAAAAAGAACGAAAAAAAGAAGAAAAATTGAAGAAAAAAAAAGAAAAAAAAAGAAAAGAAGTGAAGAAATAAGTGGTTGGCACTGTGGAAAGTTCAAAAAAATTTGTATCCTCATTTCAAAAGTTGTCTTAAAGCATGTTGTGCTTAAAGAGGTGAATTGGGAGAAAGTTTTTAGTCATGTTTGGAAGTGTTTTTTGCTCCTTAGCTATTAGGCCCGGCTATTTAGCTCTAGATATCCCAAATTGGTTCCCCTTTCTACCAATGAACCTTGGCCACGTTACAAGCTTTGAAAGACCTCTTGATTGCACTTGCATTTTTGCCTCTATAGTGGTGGAGAATGAGAATATGACCAAGCCTATGGTAGGTTGTGTTTTGGAAAGAGATGTTGAGAGAAACCTCAAAAAGAAATTTCAAAAGAGATAGAGTGATCTACATTTCCTAAAGTGAGGTTCCACCTGGTCAAGCTAGTTCGCCATTTGTTTGAGGGCATCACGAGTGTGATTGTAGTTCAACATAAGACAATTGTGCATTGCAACCAAGCATTGTTGTCATTGAAGTTTTCAGGCAAGTTTTCATGGAAGTATGATACTTTGAATAGGTTGTCTTTGTGCATGGTAATCCTTATTGATTGAACTCTTAACTCGTTACCCGAGGAGGGTGAATGCGAGGTTTTAACCCGGGATTGTTAATTGACAGTCTTGCTTGGGGACAAGCAAGAGCTAAGCATGGAGGAGTTGTTAAACCTCGTTTTTGTCGGATTTTAAGGCATTATTTAACCCAATTCCGTAATGATTTCAATGATATTTATTCAGTTTTGAGTTAGATTTTGTCTATTTTCTCTTTATCGTCACCTAAGCTTGTAAATCTCTTTATTTCGGGTTTTTGGGCTTAAATTCGAGAGATTCGAGACAAATTTGATGAATAGCGATGAAGAGGAGAGTTTAGGCCCAAGAGGAGGCAAGGAAGAAGCCTAAAGCACACCAAGTGACCTTGCACGGCCCTCAGTGCGAAGCCGCATAGCCATGCAGATCATCGAGCGAAGGGTCCGAAGTCAAGAAAGGCTGCACAGCCCTCGTGCGCATCTCGCACGGCCGTGCGAGAAGTTACAAAAGTTGAAGTCGTGCACGGTACTCCGTGCGGAACCCGCACGGCCGTGCAAATCGTCCAGAGAGTTCAGAGTTTTCGCACGGACCCTCGTGCGAGACTCCGCACGGCCGTGCGAAACCGTCGTAGAAACCCGCACGGTACCCTTTGCAACCCCGCACGACCGTGCGACTACTATTTCCGCGGATATTTAAGTTTCCAAATTGTAATTTTTAGGGATCTTTTTCCATAATTCTAAATTTTAGCTAAGGTTTTCGAGAGGCAGCCCCAAGAGGAGACTCAAGAACACTCAATTCTACTTTTCTACTTCAAGTTTTTGTATGATTGAATCGCTTCAAGTTTTTATTCGGTAATCATAATTTCTTCTCTTTATCTTTTCTTCACAATTTCTCTTCGTTTCTCCATAGCTATGTGCCTTAAAATCTATCAATTGTTTAGTATCATGTTTAGGGGCTAATTTCTCCACTTAGGTCGGGATTGATCCTTATTATGCCTTGATAATCATGAATTGAATGCCAATTGAATTATTCTATGCTTGTTAGGTTAGAATTCACTTCGCTCATCACTTTTTCATTGATTTCCTCGAAACAGGACTCATATATTTTTATTAGGGTTTTGTAAACATGGAAAGATGAAAACTTACCTAGAATGACGTTGTGAGCGATTTGAACTTTATTATGAAAATAATTCAGGTTTTAATCTGGGGTTGTGAGATGCATTCATTGTGATTTTGCCCTTTATTAATCCCATGAAAATAGGTGATTAGATTGTGCAAAATTAGTCTTTGACCTTCGAAAGTAGGCAAAGATAGGTTTAATTTGGTGTCTCCCTTCTAAACTCGCTAGCATAGGCAAATCTCAAGCGGTATTCAATGATTGATTTCGGGCATAGTAGTGTGATTAATCCCAATTTAAGGCTTTTTATTTATTGATCCCTTATAGTTATTTTGTTATTTAGTTGAATCCAAAACCAAATCACCTGTCGAACTGAGTTTTTACCTAGATTAGAGTTTTTGGGTGGATTTAGTATTTGAAAACGAGTTCCTTGTGGACACGACCGGTACTTGTCGGTTCCTAGCTACAGCTACACCATGCACTTGCGAGTAAATATTTCTCTCAACATTGTTTCGAGCGAGTAGAGGGATCTAGGTTTGGTAACTAAGGCAAGATCTTCCTCTTCTTCTTCTTTTCCCGAAAGATAGCTGCCGGCCGAGGTTCCGAAGTAGGGTTTGGGACCGACCAGCTTCACTAGCCTCTTTCGAGGCACCCCGAGTGTGATCTAAGGAGATCACCTCGGGGTCTAGGTTGCCCCGGTCATCCGGTTTGACAGCCTTCTTCATTATCCTTATCTCCTTCTTCTCCTCTTTCGGCCTCTCCTTGGCCTTCCTCTATCGCTTTTTCAGCCTCTTCCGAGTTAGACTTAGAAGGGTCGGAGGACTCCTCAAATTCTTCAAAGAATTCCGAATCCTCGGTTGCTTAGATCTTCTCTCTTGGAGGTGTTGAATTTGATCACGTTATTCCTTGATCACCTCCTTGAGCTCATAAATTAGGTTTTAACTCTCCTTGAGCTGAGTCCGAGTCCGGCTTTGCATCGTAGTCGAGTTGGGATGAAATCTCGGAAAGAGTTTAGGGTTGTTTTCAACTCTAAAGCAAGAGAAGCAAGCTTGTTGGACACTTTTTCAAGAAGCTCAACAAAGGGAGCAGGCAGAGAAGTAGAGGGTCCAACAGGTAGGAGTGGAACCTCCGGAGTTGTCCGAGCCTCGAGGTGGAGGAGGAGGTGATGGTAACTCGGACGCATGAACCTAGACACCGATTTGACTTCCTGGTATCCTAGACCCATAAGTTCACTTCGCCAAGACAAACGGTAGGTTCCAAGCAAGACTTTGGGTCATAAGGGATAGGGACCTGGAACCGAGTGAAAACAACGAGTCAAAAGAGCTCTAAAGGGATATGGAGCCGACTTCTTAATGTCAAAGGACACAGCTTGCCATCTCGCTCTAAAATGAAAAGAAAGAGGTCTACTTCGTAGCCCTCGAGAATGTCATAGAGAACCTTGAGAACTTCGGAGTTGGGGTTCTCTTTAAATGGGTAATGAGAAAAGAAAAACAAAAGCTTCGCTTCGACATCATCTAAGTCACAAAAAGTTCTTTATGGACTGAGGAGGCTCTTTAGCGTATTTGTTGTAGAAATCATCTCGTGATTTCATTGAACAGAATAGGATTAGAGTTGAGAAAGAGAGTCTTCACATGGAAAGTTTGTGATTTAAGGAAAGATTAATTCTAATTGTCTTACCTTAAACGATAAAAGAAATGATGTTGTCGTTGACCGACATGTTTGTATAGAACTCGGACACAAGGTCGGGGTAAATATACTCACGAAGCAAAGATAGGTGTACACACCAGCTTTGAGAATGTTCTTCAACCAGGAGAAGGAGGTTTTAGGAAACAACTTATGTTCCAGAATGAAGTGTTGGGCGGCAAAGTGTTTTGGTTCTTCCGAGGCGAGCTCTTTTGTCTTTTCTTGGTGAGGCCTCAAATCGAGTGGATTTTGGTTTCGGCCTTCTTGGTGGCTGAACCTCCTTCCTGAGTAGCTCCTCTCTTAGGCATGGTTAGAGAGAAGAGAATGATTGAGAGAAGTGAGAAAAAGAGTAGAGAACAGAGAAGATTGAGAATCGAGAGAGAGTGCGAGTGAGTGAACTTTGAGAGCAAAGAGATCGAGAGAGCAACTAATAAGTAGGTAAAGTAGAGAAAAGGAAGTGAAGCGAGTGCTATTTATAGGGAGAAAAGCCTCGTCAACCGACTTTTTGACTCGGTTACCAAGCAACCGTTATCGGACCATTGAGTCTTTCGGTGAACTAACGACTAGTTTCTCTAACGACTTCCTTCCAACGACTAGTTTATGCCGACTGCTCACGTGACGAGAGAGAGAGAGAGAGAGAGAGAGAGAAGAAAGAGTTTTCAAAAACATTTCTAAGATTCTCCATTTTATCCGGAGCTGAACTCGAATTTTAATGTCCATTTTGCTCATAATTTGAGTTTTACTCAATAAGGTGTCTCGAGTGACTCGGATTACTCGGAAAATTTATAACTCATAACTTCGGTCTTATTCTGAGTCAATTGATCCATGTGTTATCTACTCAAGGCATATATCAATCAATCATAAAAGAATAACTCATGCTATAACACGGATAATCGTGCATTAATCATGTCAAGCGCATTCTTAATAATGCAAAATTGATCTTCACTCGGAGGCTTAGTGAAAATATCAGCTAATTGAAATTTTTAAGAATAAACTCAAGTTCAATATCACCTTTGTCATAATGGTCTCTCATAAAATAATACCTGACCTCAATATGCTTTGTCTTTAAGTGTTGAACTCTATTCTTAGTGATGCTTATTGCACTTTGGTTGTCACACTTGGTTAGAATAGATTTGAATGATAATCCAAGATCCTTCCACAGCTGCTTAATCCAGAGATTCTCGAGCACAAAGCAAGCTCCAACCGCAATGTACTCAGCCTCAGCAGCTTGATAGAGCAACCGAATTTCGCTTCTTTGAGTACCAGGAGATAAGGGATTGACCAAGAAATTGGCATGCTTCTAATGTGCTCTATCTATCAACCTGGCATCCAAGCATAGTCAGCATCTAAGTATCCAAGTGAGTGTCGGTTCCGAGATCTTTGAAAACCATAGACCAAGATTCTAAGTCTATGCAAGATATCTAAAAATTCTCTTCATCGCAGTGAGATGTGATTCCTTAGGATTAGCTTGAAATCTTGCACAAAGGTACGCATTAAACATGATATCTAGCCTACTAGATGTGAGATAAAGTAGATATCTAGTCATATCTCCGTAGAGTTTCTAATCTACAGACTTTATCTTTCTCATCCGAGTGTAGTTTCAAACTACTACTCATGGGTGTTGCTACATGCTTCACATCTTGTAGCTTGTATTTCTTCAATAACTCCTTGGTGTACTTAGATTGATGGACATAAATGGCATCCTTGTCTGGTTTGATTTGCAAACGAAGGAAGAAATTAAGTTCTCCTATCATGCTCATTTGGAACTCCTATCTCATTAACTTAGAAAACTCTTGGCATAGAGTTGAATTAGTATCTCTAAAGATACTATCATCAACATATATATGAATGATAAGAAAATCGTTCCCGTGGTTTTTGTGAAAAGAGTTTTATCAATCTGACCTCTTTTGAAATCATTTTCAACCAAGAAACTTCTTATTCATTCATACCAAGCTTTGAGAGCTTGTTTAAGACCATATAAAGCCTTTTGCAGTTTGAAAACATGATTTAGAAATTCTAAGTTTTCAAATCTAGGGGTTGCTCAACATAAACGTCTTCTTGGTTATCCCCCTAAGCAACAAGTCTAGCCATTTGATAAAGCTTGACTAAGCTAGAGAGAATAAAATATCAAAAGACATAAACTTAATCAAGCAAATAATTCTCCATAAATAAGCTGACTTAGAAATTAGAATTAACATTGCAATTCATTTTCACTTAAAACATGAAGTCGGTGCTCGGAATAAAAGTGTTAGAGAAATTATTTACTCATACGATTGTTCCGAGTTGTGTCCGAGTGGGTCGAAACACAATTAAGAATGTTATGTTGATTAACTAGTTTACAGGACCTAATCTCTCTCCTTTTCTCAAATGTTCTTCTTCTTCATCATCTCTCTTACTATCCTCAATAGCTTTTATAATAGTCTTAAGATCCCTCGATATAGATATTATCTTCTCATCCCGATCATCCATTCTAGTTTCTACCCCGGCTATGTTCTCATTAAGCAAAGTGAGAATGAAAGACTATTCTAGAGATTCGTTCATTGGAAGGGAATTCTTTTTAGTACTATCTTATGATAAAGAATAGACTGGGTTGGTGTGGTGTGCACCGAAACTTGTCGCACCGGTGTAGACCGCGGAGTAGAACGTAACGCGTAACGAGGAGAAGATATGTCGGAGCCGTTGGTGAGGCGTTCTAATCTTTTAGAGCTCAAATTCTGGTGGCATTCAATTATCATAGAGTTCCTTATTCTGCAGCCCAAAGGATGAGGTTTAGGACCATGTGAAAGAAGACCACTTTTGGGAGGAAGGGACTTCCGCTCAAGACCCGAAGAGACTAAGAATGCTTTTATTTGGATGCACCTAAGGAGTGCGACGAAAAATAAAGTGCATGTGACGATGGATGACTTAGTTTGGATGATTCTATGATTTGGCTAATGCATAATGAATGATTTATCCTTAATGGACATATATTTTTATTTAGCTAGATGATAACGCATTTCCTTATATTTGGAATGAATTTGCTTTGGCTTGCTATGAATGCAAAATGAACTCGTCTAATCCGAGATTGATTTAATTTGGCTAAATAAAAATGTAAAATGGACTCACCTAATATGAGATGAATTTAATTTGGCTAATGAAAATGCAAAATGGACTCACCTAATATGAGATGAAGTTAATTTGGCTGCTAAATGAAAATGTAAAATGGATTCACCTAATATAAGATGAATTTAATTGGCTAAATGGAAATAAAAAATGAACTTTGTTAATATAAGATGAATTTAATTTGGCTAATGAAAATGCAAAGTGCAAAATGAAAATGCCAAAAAGAAGGAAAGTCAAAAAGCAAACTCACCGATCAAAAGATAAAGGGAGTCTTGGTAGGACCCTCCTAGACCGACTAGTGGTGACTACATAGACCACTTGAAAAAGATATTAGTACTCGAAAATGCAAGCAATGGACTGACCTAAAAAGAAAAAGGGTAATTTGACTTTTGGCTACATGCACATAATAAACCGACTCTAGGAAATTTATTAAAGTGTTTTATTTACACCATACAAGGGCTAATCAGCACTCCTCACCTATTCCTAAAGGCTCGCAAGTAAAGCATTAAATCCAAAAACGCACACACTCATCCAAGCATGCAAATGAAGACAAGGGACCACCTAATAGTCAAGAAATCTATGTTCAAAACAGGTTGAGACTAGGTAGGATACACAAGTGACTCATAGTCCGAGGATTTGGTCTTCCATGTGGAGCACGGCAAGAGAAAAGTCCATAATCCTCGGTGCCTCTCAGTGAACGACGCAGTTTGAACCAAGAGCACGTGCTATGAGGGAAAAGGTACCGTTTACGTGGCAATAACACCTAATTAGGCCGGCTTAGGATTCAGTGGGAGCCTCTTACCGTAAGGGTTAAGTAAGGGGTAAAAAGAATTTTCCTAAGGTCCATAACAATAATAAACTATATTCAAAGGTTGCTAAATGCGAGATGCCTAATGCAAACACATCATTAAAACACACTACTCAAATTTTCAAGTTTTGCCCTCCTAATAAAAAATTATCCCAAGTGGAGTCGCCACTCGTAGGAACCACGACCAGAACCGGACCGGCCTAAGCTTCCCCACACATGTCTTTTGGCGTAGCTTTTAGGAATCTCTTTTCATTTTCGAAGAGAGAAGATGATTTTAAGGTTTTGAAAGCTGAAACTTAGAAAGTGAGGATGAATCTTTTATTAAGATTTCTGAATTTTATTAAATTGAGTTGAAAGATAAACCAAGTTGAATTGATTGGCGTTTTATTAATTATTTTATTTTAGAAATTATTTTCATAATTCCCGGGATGTCATTTCTTAACTAAAAAGATCACAAAAGATTAAAGATTCACATCTGCCGTGACGCTTTAGGGCCAGATTGGTGTACAAACCAAAGCCACAACCACCGACCACTCGATGCTAGCCGAAGCCAGCACTTAGCGATCAGGGGCACCGGCTACGAGTCGCGAATAAAGGAATCAACCATGGCCTTTGGCCTAGCAAGCAGATCGAGAAACCCTAAATTTTGTACATACAGATCGGAAAAACCGAGATGTAAATTTTGAGTAAAAATGAAGCAAAAGGAGTGCCGATCGATTATTAAGAGAGAAAACTAACAAAAACAAAAGGTAAAATAAAATTGTTCTTCTTCAAAAACTAAGACCAAAAATGGCTAAAATGACTCCATCATTGTTAGAACCGAGAATTAGATTTGGGGGTGAGGGTACGAAACGTAGGGATAAACCCTTTGTAAGACCCACAATTTTGGGGTTAGGTGGTCTTATGAGCTAAAGCTAATTATTTGGCCTTGGTTAAATAGAGTAGATCGAGAGACCAAGTTGTACGCGGTTAGATACTCGTAAATTTATTTGAGCGAATTATTATTAGTTCGCGTAACTTTTATTGGTGAAGCGTATTAATTCCGGTTTCTGAATTTTTCACCCGAACCAGCTGCGTATTAATTCAAGACCGCGTATGTTACGTATGTGGGTTTAATTACATTGAGGATGAAAAAAAAAGGAGAGGAATGGGATTAGTATTGGGGAAAGCGAGTGTTGTCCGCACCGGGTGGAAACCACCGAAAAGGAAAGAAAGAAGGGGGCGGGGACCAAACAAAAGCAACGAACGAGAGAGAGAGAGGTCGAGCGAGGGAGACAATGCAAGAGGGGAGAGTGCGCGGGAGCCCATACGCCGCAGCTGCCTCGAACGGCGAGAACGCCGCGGCCAGCAAGCGTTGAGAGGGAGGACGAGAGCACGAGAGAGGAAGGGACTGCGAGACCGAAATCGGGAACCGAGAGAATGAGAAAGAGGAAGAAAGCGGGTGCGCGAGCCGGAGGAGCGGTCGGAGGCCGGTGCCCGAACGGCGAATGAAGACCGGGTGATCGGCAAACACGGGGAAAACACCAAGGGGCACGGTGGGAAGGCGAAGCCGAGACTCAAAGAAGGGAAACGAACGCGAGGGCCAAGGGAAGTAGTCGGTGAACGCGGAGCCGTGATCGACGACGGCGCCAGGCGCGGAGGAAGCGGCGAACCGGGGACCAGCAGCAAGGGAAAATGAAGGAAAGGAGAAACCGACCCACATAACCCGAACCTAAGCAAACCGTCAATCCTCGAATCGAGGTGGGTAGTCTTATACTCTAAACTATTAGTAATTTTGAAACCCAAATGGATTTGTTGTGAGTGTTGAATGTGTTCTCGTGAATATTGAACTGTTGTGAACATTGAGTATCCGTATTGCGGAACGGACCTAGTCGTGGTTTGAGATTGGAAATAAGAGCTTGGAATGGATTTAGAGAATTGATAGGGCTGAATTAGGACGTGAAGGTAGTTACTTGGGTTAAATAGTAAAACTAAGTTGAGAACTTTAAAGAGATTAGTAGTTACTTGAGGTTGAACTTAACGTGCTGATTCCGAAAAGGTTAGATTGCATAGGTCAAATGAGTAATATTGAAGCTTCAATTAGCTATTATTAAGGATAAAGAGTTGGGACATTGATATGAATTATAAGTTAATTAAGTCTTAGAAATTCTTGAACCCGCGGTATTAAAGAGCTAATTACGAACATTAGGGAATGGAAGGTCGAAGTATAAAGAGAAGTATGAATTCGTATTGAGTGATGTGCAATTGGGATATGTAAGTGAGAAATGGGTGATTGTGAGATTAATTACGTTCGAAGTATATTTAAATCCTTGAGGTTGAGCTGAGCGTGAAGATAAGCGAAGGTAACGGAAACCGAGTAATGGAAAAGTGATTAAGAGTTACATAACTAAGGACTGGACGAGTAAGAGTTAAGTAATGAGTTAGAGACATACAACGCGAATTTGAGGCAGGGAATGGTAAGGTTAAATTGAGGAATTGGAGTAAAGATAGGGAGTTGAGGAAAGTTGAGACGTAAGCAAATGAAGGGAATTCACCGAGTCGAGACATAGAATGAGGAATTGAAATAAAGACAAAGAATTGTGAGAAGTTGGGGCGCTGAATTAGGTGATGTCCGCTTGTGGTTATTGTGGCTCGTAAAATGGAAACTAATCGTACTAGAGTGGTGGATTGAGAAATGTATAGTTGGAAAGAGTTGAGAATGATTGCTTGCATTGAATGGTGGTTATTCGTGTTAAGTGATCTCTTTACGTGATGCTCGAAGTAGTTTTGAAAGGCATTTTGTATTTTAAGTGAAATGATCCTTGAATGTAACTTCTTGTGAACTGCCTTTCAAACATGAATGTGTTTTAAAGAAGCGAAACTTGTTTAAGAAAGTGAATCGGATTTGAGAAAGTGAAATTTAGAAGGGTGGCACGTGTGTCATGCCTTCTACGATGAGAAATTGATTGAGATCTTGGTTAAAAACCAAGTTTGATAAGTGATTGTGATCACTTCGATTAAAATGAATTATGGGCTAGATTGTTTAGACCAGAGGAAGGAGGTGGTCATGCGTATCAGGCCACGTGGTCCCGATATGCGTATCAGATGCCCATCAACCGGAGAGGTTGATTCTTTACCGACAAGGATAGCGGAGCCTTCCGGGTATTTGACTAGAGATAGGTCCCGGAACCTGAGTTTGGGGTTGCACCCCGAGAACCACTAGGTGCTAGTTCAATCGTCGAAAGCCCCGAAAGAATTTTCGAAAGTATTTGAAAGAAAGTGCAGATGATTCCACCTTGTTTAATGTGATTCCATTCCTAAAATGATTACAAATCGTGCTTCCAAATGATTAAAGTGTTATGAGCTTTATGTTGCGAATGATTTCAAGAGATTTCATTGAAAAGTATATAGATTTGTATTATATTATTATGCTTTCGCTGATTTCATTATTATGAGTATTATGTGTAAAGAATTTCCATTTTAAGGGTATAAGACTCCGGTGAGTCCGTTGATTATTGCTCACCCCCACAAATTGCCCCGTTCCCTCCCGAGTGTTGCAGGTACACTTTCGAAGCATAATCTAAACTTAGCACACTTCGGACTCCTGCCGATTGTTGACGGTTGAAGTGACTCAAGTGGCTGTCATGCATTGTTTTGTTTCTAAATGATTGTACTTGTAATTTAGTGCATACAGATTGTACCAAATGTATAGTAACCCGGTTAGATTGTTTTAAGTTTTACCGCATGATTGGTTGAACTCCAGCGTGTGGCCGTTGAGTTGTATACTCCGAGCGTGTGGCTCGTCGAGTTTTATTATGCTTCTTATGCAGGGTTTTAGGCTTCACGCCTATGGGTTAGTCCATATTACAAAAAGAACTCGCCGAAATTTTAGGAAATCTCGGATTCTTTTGGAAAACCACCCTTATTATCTTTAAGTTGAGTTTAGACAGCCAAACCAATACCAAAAAGAGCCTTGGGAGTTCCTTTAAGGTACTCGGCGATGTAATACTCCTGGGGGTGTTTTGGGGTGTTACACCCTTCCATTCCGCCCGTCCAAAGACGACCATTACTAGTTCGAGTAGTGTATCTAAATAATGCAAAAACACAAGCGGATAACAACATGCTAAGCAAAATTAAAACAACTAAACATAGGTAAAGAAAGCAAGAAACAAAATAAAAGCAAAAAGAAAAGAAAAGCAAGAAAGTAAAAGGATTACATTGGATAAGGAGGAAATAAAATGCGATACAAATTTGATCCACAATACGAAAAGCGATAAATAAAACATAAAATAAATAAGTAAACCATTCAAAGGCCGAATCATTGCCCTCAGGTTGCCACACCTGTTGATCCGGATCTTCAAACTCGATCTCCTGATGCGACGGCGACGAATCGAAGAAGGGAGGGCTCTTTATGAGTTTTGAAAAGGTGAATTTTTAAGGAATAGGAAAGATCGGCTGAATGAATGCCCAGAGATCATAATTATTGAATATTTTTTAGTTCTTTGCAAGGATTTCAACACGATGTGTAGAAAAGACGAGTATTTGAGGATGCTTTTCAGCAGAGTAACATTAAGGTATGAATGCTCTTATTAGCTTTCTACAACGATTACGCATAGGAAAAAGTCGTATGGAAATGAAAGCCAAGGCTCTCTATTTATAGGGAGACACCTAGGTCACAAATGACCCGGGGTTGCTCTCGACCTACCGTGCAAAATAGCGAAAAGAAAACCAGGCCATAAAATCGAAGATTGAACCGGATAAGGGGGATAAACCCGAATAGAAATCCTGTCGGGGCGCCAGTACTCGGGCATGCTTAAGGTTTCGTGCCCTAAGCGTATCGCCAAGGAGTCTCCTAGCCAAAACGCAGGGTTCCACGGAAAAGTCCAGGTAGGGGTTGTCGGCCATGTTACGCCGTTTTGAGGGGAAGCTCCTAGTCTTTGGGCGGATTGTCATGGAGCTTAAACACAGGACTTTGATACTGGTGATCATGAAATGTAGTGTCTAGTGTCGTCTTGGAGGTCTTCAACTCCGTCCGATTAGATAAAAGAGAAATACGGAATTCTTAACTTGGAATTTCCCGGTAAGCCGCACCGGACTCTGTTGTCTCTAAAGGCTTGGCCCAATCTTGGATGGTCCAAAAAAAAGGGATTTTTGGATCAACCCAAGGCAAAAGGCTATTTATTTGGCACCGAGGGTTCTTTGTGGTTTATCGGCTTTCATTGCACTAATCAAATATATTTCATGATCCAAATCCTCAAACAAGGCTCGAGATTTCATCATTGAGCCCACAAAATAAAATACGTAATTAAATGGGATAAGGGACGACACTTTTTAGGTGTCTATAGTAAAGAGACCGAATTCCCCTCTAGGTTCTTCTCCTGTCCGAATAACGGACCGAAGATGTTATTCTCGGTCATGTTGGTCCATTCCGGTGTGGAATGTCCCTCTTCTAGGAGGTATTATGTCTCCTTTTCTAATATATAGCAATCATTAAAGATATCTTGGTCAGGTACCAAAATACCCTTGTCTTTGAGGTATTAAGGCTTAGGAAAACCATAATAAGGGAAGTCATCCCCTTCTTTTGGAATTGCCCATTCGGAGTATAAGGAAAGGGCTTGATGGAGCGGACTATGTGAAGTGCAATCCTTCTAGTCTAAACTTCCCACTTGGCTTAGGCTATTTTCTTAGCGGTAAATTGACAGCCTAGCCCCAATTAATAGTTTTTAGTGGGTTCAAGGGGTGGAAAGATAGGGTGGTATGCCCTTCGGCCTATAGTTAGGCCTGAAAAATACCCCCTCTTCCTAAGCACCGAGTGAACGCAATGGTTTCCATAAGGATTGAAGTTATGCGGTACTTCATCCTTATCTAAGGCGATGATAGTCTCAAATCCGTAGAGTTCTTCATCATTAGCATTGTGCTCAATTTTAACCTCGGATTCCTTGGAGGTGATAGTAGCATAGATTGTCCTCATTGATGGTTACAACCTGACCTTTGATAATCATCTGAACTTTCGATGCGAGTGTAGAGGGCACCGCATGATGATCATACAACCAAGAACGTCCTAGGAGTAGATTGAATGTAGCTGGGATGTCTAGAACCTTGATGTCAATGTTCTTCACAACCGGCCCTACATTGATTGGTAAGGTCGGTGTTCCCAAGACTATTCTCTTAGAATTATCATAGGCTCGAAGATGAACAGTCTGTTTGGAGAGTTGTTGCTCTCTAATTCCTAACCTTTTGGTGGTCCACCAAGCGCAAACATTTACAATTGATCCGTTGTCCACCAAAGTTAATGGGATGAACTTTTTAGTGCAAGTTACGGTTAAATAAAGGGCATTGTTGTGTGCAACACCTTCTTCAGGGAGATCCTTTTGATTAAAAGTCATCGTCGTTGTCATCATTATTGTTTCTAGTTTCGTAGACATCTTCCTCATCACTTAACCACAACCCATGGTCTTCTAGATCTAGAGGAGGCAAGCTAAGAAGTGGTTTGGACTCATCAATGTCTTGAATGAAGACAGACGGGTCCCACTCGACCTAGAATGGGTTCAGCGAAAATAACTAAGGTACCGCTGAAAAGATTCTTATTGCTACTTAGTTTCGAGCGGCCTTAGGTAGAGGGAGTTGACTATTGCGGAACATACTTTCCAACTTGTTCTTGAACTTCCAATATTGCTTAGTGTCTTCTCCTTGTGCACGATGGTATTTACAAAATTTTCCCGTGTCTCGGTTGTTAGACTATTTTGCAGCTTTTGATTTTGCTCTAATGGACGGCAATTCTATCTTTCCCTTAGCCGATAGATGATCAAGGGCTTGAGCGTATGTGGTATCGATAGGAGTGCGGTCATTATACGTGTTGAGGGCATTGACATCCGCACCCCTACTAATATTGCTCTGTATTGGAGGCTTTCTTATCATTGGATTGATAATTACCTCTACACCCCGTCACGACTTTTGTGGTCGTGGTGGACAACTCTTCCTCTATCAGCACGCTAGCATCTCTAAGGGTTGAGAAATTCATCATCGGTAGGAATTTAAGAAGTTGACTATAGGCAGGCTAAAGGTTCTTCACAATAATCCTGGCTTAGTCCTTCTCGGAAGGTCGGTCTACCATATGGGCAGCCTTTGCCCTCCATCCGGTGAGAAAGTCCGTGAAGCTTTCTTTCTCACCTTACTTAAGTAACTCCAAGTCTCTAAGAGTAACTAGTAAATCGGTGTTATAAGAATATTGGTGTAAGAACTCCGTTCACGGATCAATCTAGTTAGTGACCTTGTGTAGTCAATCGTATTATACCACTTCATTACGTTAGTATCAAAAATCCACGGGAAGATGATGTGGTAAGTGTCTTCGGTATGTTCTTAAGAGTCATTGCTCTTAAGAAGTTCCGAACGTGGTGATGGGATTCTTGGAACCTTGAAATTTGATATCGGGCATGGTGAACTTAGGGGTAGTTTCCTTTAGGGATTGAAGTGAATCCCTTATGATCAAAATAGTGATTACCGAACATGGATGACTCCCTTAACATTTATTCTATCCGATCTACACATGGATCGGACCGAGGTTTGGATTCACGCTTGGGGATTCATGCTTGGGACCTGTCTGGAGGAGATAGACTAGGTGGACGTGGAAGAAATTCTCCTCCTCTTTTTAATCACTCTTCTTCCTCATCTCTCTTACTATCCGTAATAGCTTTTCGGATAGCCTTAAGATTGCTTGATACGAGACTCTATTTTCTGATCCTAAGCATCTACCCTAGCTTTCACCCTGGCTAAATTTTCATTAAGTAAACAAAGGATAGGGAATTGTTCTGGTGTTCCTTCCATTGAAGGGGAACTCTTTTTAGGTAATATCCTATGACAGAAAGTAGACTGAACTGGTGTGTTATGCAATGAAATATTTCGCACCGGTGTAGACCGTGAAGCGAGCGTGGTGCGGAGCGGGGAGAAGATGTGTCGGACTCCTTGTTGAGGCGTTCTAACCTTTTGGAGCTTGGATTCCGACGAAACTCAATTGCAGTAGACTTCCTATTCTGCAGCCCAATGGATGAGGCTTAGGACCATGTGAAAGAATACCTCTTTTGGAAAGAAGGGACTTAAGCAAGAGACCCGAAGAGACTAGGAATGCTCTTTATGTGGATGCACATAAGGAATGCAAAACAAATGAAATGTATGTGATGTCTGCTTATGACTTAGTTAGGGATGATTTCATGATTTGGCTAATGAATAATTGGAATGCATAAATGACTATTCCTAAATGAAAGATGAATTTGTTTTGGCTAAATGAAAGATGGATTTTCCTAATTTTTGAAATGAATTTGGTTAAATGAAATATGAAAATGTAAAACATATTCACCTAATTAGAGTTGAATTTTATTTTGGCTAAAATGAAATATGAAAATGCAAAACAGACCCACCTAATTTGAGATAAATCTTATTTTGGCTACATGAGATATGAAAATAAAAAATGGACTCACCTAATTTGAGATGAATTTTATTTTGGCTAAAATACAATATGAAAATGCAGAAAAATAAAAGAGGTCAAAATCTAAAGACCAACTGACTAAAAAGATAGAGGGAACCTTGGTAGGACCCTTCCGGACTGATCGGCGATAATTACCTAAAATACACATAATGAACTGCAAGTAATGGACCAACCTAATGTGTATTTTGCCTCCAGGAACTTATTAAGATATTATATTTGCACCCATGCAAGGGCTAATCAACACTCCTCCCCTATCCCTAAAGGCTCACAAGTAGAAGATCAAATCTAAAACAATCACACTCATGCAAGAGTGCAAATGAAGATAAGATGTCACCTAATGGTCAAAGACCTATGGTCCAAAGAGGGTTAAGACTAGGTAGGATACATGGTGACTCATAGTCCAAGTATTTAGTCTTCCGTGGGGTTCATGGCAAGAAAAAATGCTTTGAATCCTCGGTGTCTCTCGGTAAGCTAAGAGTGCGTGCTATGAAGGAAGATGTACAGCCTCCGTTGGCAATCAAGCCTAGTTAGGCCCGCTTGGGATGCAGAGTGGGAGCCTCTTGCCGAAGTGTTTAACAAAGGGTAAAACCTAATGGTCCACCAACAGAAATAAACTATGTTCAAAGGTTACTAAATGCGGGATACCTAATGCAAACACATTAGTAAAACTCACTACTGAAATTTTCAAGTTTTGCCCTCTTAATAAGTGATTTATCCCTAGTAGCGATCGTGGGAAGGACCCGACCGAGCTTCCCATGGGTTGGGCGTTAGGGTTTGTAAAATTTGGAAAATGATTTTAAGGTTTTTGAAGATGAGTTTTAGAAAGTGGGGATAAATCTCTTATTTAGATTTCTGAATTTTATTAAACCAAGTTGAAATGAGTTAATCATATTGAATTGAGATTTTATTAATTATTTTATTTAAAAAATTATTTTTAGAAGTCCCGAGATATTATTTCTTAACTAAAACAAATAAATAAAATTAGGGTTTTAAATATCACGTGAGGCTTTAGGGCCAAATTAGTGTGAAAACACTAGTTTGGACCCAAGCCACGGCCATCGACCACTCGTCGCTAGTCGAACTAGCACCTAACGATCGGGGCGCCAGCCAGGAGCCATGGTCGAGGAAATTAGCCTCGAGCCTCTGGTTTAGCTGGCAGGTTCGAAACTCATAATTTTTATCCTACAGTCAAAAAAATCGAGAAGCAATATTGAAGTCAAAGCAAAAATAGGAGTCGCCGATCGGTTTTAGAAAAGAAAAAACTAACAAAAACAAAATAAAGTTTACTTTTCCAATCTTAGTATGGGAGAAACTAAGACTGAAAAATATTAAAAATTACTCCATAAGTCTTAGAATCGAGAATCGGATTCGGGGCGAGGGTACGAAACGTAGGGAAAAGCCCATCTATTCCGCCCATCAAACGATAGCCATTACTAGTTTGAGTAGTGAACTTACATAATATATTAAACACAAGCAAACAAAATGCTACAAAAATTAAAGCAAACAAAGCATTGAAGGTTTCCTCTTGAAGAAGTTAAGTCACCGTAGAGGGGATGAATAGGGTGATGGAAGATTTTTAGTAAATCAAACTCTTTTGCACGTAATAAAGACGAAACGAGAATGGGAGTTATAAGTAGAAGATTGAGAATGAATACAATGACTTTGCTTAAGTACGTGTATTAACAATAGGTTCGGCAATCTTCAAGTCTTGAAAGTCAGCTTCTATTTATGGATGACCAGGCAGAGTAGCCGTTATCTCCTTCTGCTGACCGAGAGACCTTTGTGACCGTTGAAAAGAGCTTTTGAGTCACTCGAAAGTATCCGTTGTGATATGAACTTTGGGCAACGGTTTAACTCTCTTGAAATCCCAAAACCACTAGTGGTGTCTTGAAGGATAATGTGGAAACCACCGTTAAGCTTGGCGTTTCAATTTTCCAGATTTGGAAACAGACATGCCACGACACAATCTTCCGGGACTCGGGACGAGAGAATAGGAAAAGCCATGTCTCGCTGGTGATTTGACGTTTTGAAGCCGGTTACTTTTGTATTTCGAAAAGTGAATCCTCGTTTGAATAACCTACAAAAGTAAATCAAGTTTTGGTTCTCAAAGTATAAAGTACTTTGGTCCACGATTAGACACGAGATGATAAAATAATTAAGATAATTAAGCAACTAATTATCTCGAGTCGAAAGTGAGTGGAATATTCTGAGTCTAATATCTATGAGACTTAAAATTCCATCGAGTTAGTCTAAGCTAAGAATCAAGTTGCATAACGAATATTAGAGTGAAATAACTTGATATAGACTAAGCACGATTCGGACTAGAATCACCGACTCCAACTAAGTAGAACTTAAAACATGAAGTCGGACTCGAGTGTGATAAAGCGAAATACTAGTCAATTCGAATGCGATATATCTAAAGGATGAGGGAGTCGAATTGAGTGAGACAAGCATATCTCGTTTTCCGAGTCACACGAGACAAGTGAGAATACGAAAAGTAAGTGCTATATCACTTAGAAAATGTACTTTATTACTTCACAAAAGTTTCTAAGGATCGAGAGAATGCCTTGGAATCAAAACTCCATACTTAGAAGTTCTTATACCTGATTCCTTCGATACAACTCATAAATGTGTTGGGCAGTGTCCGAGTCTTCAAGCATAATAGAAAGCGATAAAAAATGAATACAAAAAACAATAAAGAAAGTAAAAGCAAAGAGGAAAAGAAAAACGGAAAGAAAAGAAAGTTAGAAATTAAAAGATTACATCGGGCGGGGAGAAATTAAAAGTGATACAATTTCTTCTCCACAATACAGAAAGCAATAAAGGCATAAAATATAAATAAACCATTTTGAAGGCTAAATTAGCGCCCTCGGGTTGTTCCACCTATCGATCTAGATCCGGTGATGCAACGACGGCGAATCGAGAAGGCTTTTTATGAGTTTTTGTGGAGATGAGTAGAAAAATGTGTGAAGAATTTGGAACAGGCTCAAAAGTGACCAAGAGATCAAAATACGAAGAGGGTCATTCAATCGCTCTTTGTCGGGTTTCAGCAGCGTGACACATAGGCGTAAGTCGTGGGAGGTTAATTCAACGAATGTGACGCAAAGGAATAAGTCGTATTGAAATGAGAGCCTAAACTCTCTATTTATAGGGAGAGGTCTAGGTCACAAATGACCTAGGGTTTATATACAGACCAGCCATCTAAAGCTGAACAAAATTAGCAATAGAAAACTAGGCCAAAATAAAGTGATAAAACCGGATAGAACCCCGGTCGGGAACGCCGACTACCCGGAGTTACACTAGGGTTTCATGCCCTTCCGTGTTGCAAAAGGAGTCTTCAGGCCAAAATGCAACGTTTCAAGTGAAATAACCCGGGTTAGGGCGCCGGCCACAACATCGTTTTGAGGGGAGGTGTGCTCCTTGTCTCGGGCGACTCGTCTTGGAGCAAAACGCTATAATTTATTTTCATCACTTTCCTTTTCGGTTTCTTTACATCTTTCTTTATCGCTTTCCTTTATTGCTTTCTTTTTTTTAGCTTTATTTGCATGCCTTGGATGATTCTTAAACTCACAACTCAAATTAGTAAAAGTCATCTCGTTGAAGGGAGAAATGGGAGGGCTTATCCCTACATTTCGTACCTTCGCTCCAAATCTAGATTCTCAGCTCTATACTAATGGAATCAATTTTTAAACCTTTTTCAAGCTTCTTTTTCCCATATTAAGTTTGGAAGAGTCTTCCTTTTATTTTTGTTAGTTTTGATTTCTCAAAAATGACTCGGCGATTCTCCTTTGTTGTTTTATTTATCGTAAAAGTGCACCTTAACATTTCTTATTTAAAATGACAAAATATAAATTTTTATTTCGACAGCTTAAGCCATGGATCGAGACTAATTCTCTCAGCCACGACCCATGGTCGGCGTCAGCGACCAGTACAAGGCTGGCTCTTACCAGCGACGGACAGTCACCAAGCAAGGCTTTGGTCTAAGCCGGTGTTTTGCATTGTTTTGGCCCAAAAGTCTTACGGAAGAATTGCAATTTAAATTTTGATATTTTCTAAATTATGAAATAATATCCCGAGACTTTTAAAAATAATTTCTAAAATAAAATTCATAAACCGCCCATCATTATTCTGATTAATTTGTTTCAACTAAAATTACAAAAATTGAAAATCTCAATAAGAGGTGTATCCCCATTTCTAATAAACTTTCAGAATCGCTATCAAAAAGAATCTTCCAACAAGAGACCCAACACTCATGGGGAAGCTCGGACCCAATCCGGTTCTCTCCCAATGGGGGATAGGTTGTGGTTCCTATAGACGCCATTCAAGAGGGTCAGCGGGATGGTGCCAATCCATTGTGACCATTTTCATGGTCTTGAAAAGCGTGTGGAGCCCATGGAGATGCATTTTGGGCTATTCTTGACACTATTTGGCTTTTTGTGAGCTAAAATATGTTTTATCATCTACTTTAGTCCGATTTTAAGCCAAGAATGAAAATGAGGTTGGGTTTTCATCTTGACGCTAACAAAAACAAATAAAATAAATAAATAGATAACGAAGACACATTTTAGGTCTCTACAAGCCCAAAAACGGATGGTCCTTGTACAACACACTCGAAGAAAAGAAAGCAATGCAAAAATACTAATCGATTTTCCCAACTTCATAGGATATTCAGGTAAAACTATGAATTTATTTAATTCAATTATCATCTAACAAAAATGTTAGTGTAAGAAATGTTTTTTCACTAAACTTTACGACAAAAATCAGTCAAACTTCGGACAAGACAATTGGTCAAGTTTAGGCCCCCATCGAGCTTTAAGTTTTATATCGAGCCAAGCTCGGGAATCAATCGGCCGATTTCGGACTTTATATGACAAGTAAAGTCCAAGCCCACGACATGATTCAGGTTATCTCAAGTGATCAATCCTTGACACCTATCTTCACACAACCGAGTATACAAAATGACATCAACCAATAGATAAGTATTTTTAGTGTCTTCTTCGACCTTCATCTTGCATAAACTAGGTTAAAGTAGAGGGATAACTGCAGACACTAAAAAAGTTTCATAATTTCAACTCTTTATACATTTATTCCGTAACATTGGCCCGAGTGATGAAGACTTAGCTTCATTTGTATGTTCGAAGCAAGATCGAACTAAAATAGGGTAAAAGTTCCCGAAAACCAAAACAAGCAAGCAAGCCCGCACAATAAATCAGTTGAAATCGAGCCCAAATAGTCGATCTCGACTAGCCACTCAACTTCATTCGGACCAAGCTAGTCCCAATTTCCCGCACCTATGTCCGAACCAGATTTGGTCCCCAAGCCATTAGAACGGTTGTTTTGACTCGTTGAAAACACCATATTCGTGTTATCTTTTGTAGATTTTGTGGGTGTGAAACCTCAACCTCTTATCCAGTTTTGGAGGTTAGGTTAAGGGAGATTTACCTTAAGTGCTTTCTACGAGATAGAGGCTCCACCTCCCCCTCTATTTCACACACTATTCAACTTGAACTAACCCACATTTTGTTGAATTCTCCTACTCTCATTCCCACTCCATTCTCAACTCACACTCTCATCTTTCCTTTCCTAAAACCCTTCATTTTATGAAAACTTTCCTGATTTTGAACTTTTTTGTCTTTTTCGAATGTCCCTTCATTTTAAGCTCAAATTAGGTTAGTGATTTATTTTGTTATTTTGTTCTAATATGACTGATCACTCCTTTTTAATCTCATTTTTCTCTAATAATAGATCTCAGCTTTTTCAAAAAATAAAACCATTCTTGAAAGTGACCAGTAACCCAAGCCTTTTGACAAAGACTCGCTTTAATAGTCCAGGCAAGAAGGTCGAGCTAGCCACGCATCTCGGAAGGCCAAATTCGGTCCCCTATGACATGTTCCGGGCTCGATTTCTTGTCCAATCAACCTGAGTTGTTTGGCCCGAGTGAGTGTTGCTACAATATCTTTAAAATTGATCTTTCTGTTTGCCTATCGTAAGAATTCTTAAAACACTTTTGAAAAATAAAGCGGTTTCCAAAATATCTAGAAAAATAATTTCAAAAATTGAAGCCTTCATTCTTAGTAAGCACACCGCCTTGAGATTGCCATTGGTAGGGAACACGGACCGCCCTCATGTGAGCTATGGTTGTTACAGTCATACTCCTAGATTCACATTGCATATGTTGCTCAAATGGTGTCCCTATCATGCTTTCGGATCTAAAATATTCGGTATCAAAATCAACATAATATGGACATGAACATGATCAAAAGAGTTCCGGATATCACACATAAGAGGTGCAACATATTGCTCCAAATAATAGGATTTAGCATAAGAAGCGCAAGGGTTAGGGATAGAAAACCTAGAGACAGGACTAGCCTTTTCACACTCAAATAAATTCCGAGCAAGCCACTCAAGCAAATACCATGTATCTTAAACGTTCAAAAAATAGAAATCTTAATACTCTAAAAGAGTACGAGTTTTAACATTTGCATCCCCATCAACAATGTTTCAATTTACCCACACAATAACTACATTGAGCAAGAAAAGCATTTAAACATTCAAAGTATGTTGAAAACAATTCAAGCTCGAATTGAGGAAAAAGAAAAATAGGCATGGTTAATTCTTTCTTCTTTTGTATTTGTTTAAAATTTTAGTTTTTAAAAATATTCTTTCAAAGAAAACAAAATGCTTAGTCAAACCCATTAAAAAAACACAATATTTGACATTAGTTTCCATTCACAAGTGCAAAAAACTTGATATATCCATAACTTATCAATTCGGGTGGGTAGGTTAAATACGGATCGTGTGTATTAGGTTCGGATAAAATACGAGTCGGGTGTGTTTCAAGATTCGATAAAATACCAACGATCGTATATTAGGTTATGCGGGTTTCGAGTCAACCCAATGGATTAAGAGCATCTATTTTATCATTTATTTTTATTTTTTAATTATAAAAATTCAACATATTTTTTACTTAAATTTTCTCATAGTTCTACGATAATATTTGTATTTTCTAAAATAATTAAAAATATTAAAATCTTTCATTATGATATTTGTATGAAGATCCCATTGAATCGAGTGACTTGACCGCTTTAACCGTTTAAATAAGACTAATGATAGGTTGAGTCGATAATGGGTTGAATAAAATGACTTGTTCTATTAATGATTTATTTAAGATTCCTATGTTTATTTCACCTCTTCAATTATACTAAGGAGGTTTATATACATATTTACTGCATTTTAAAACAAATCCATAAATGGTTGACCTTGGTAGGCTCAGTCGACCCATTTTATTCATTAGCCAAAATTTGACTATGTTTTAACCCAACCCATTATCGTAGGGTCTACGGTTTAAGTACAGCTAAAACAGTTTCAAATAAATTAGAATTAGAGATTTACAATAAACTAAAATTATTATTTTTAGTTATAACATCGAAAAATTCATGTTATTATAATGATATCATTTTTACAAAATAAAAGTATATTATTTAAGATGTGACTAGGTATAGTCACTTTACCAAAGAATACAATGGTATAACTTGTTCATTTTTAGTATTTTTAATATATTATGTCATTTGAATCCGGACACATTTTATTAAAAGTAACTATGTATAATTTTTGTATATGAAGTTTTTATTTATGAGAAAGAACTTCATAAATGAAATAATATTAGTGTTAGTTTGTAAATGATTGTGATAAGTATGTAATATCTCTCCAAATGATGTGATATAATAAATAATCATTACTAAAAGAGTGATAAAGTGAAAGGAAACTCATATAATGAGTATAGAACATTCAATCAACAAGACACAAAGCTAAAATTGTTGTTTTTGTTGTCTTACCCAACGGGTGGAACGGGTTCGGATCAGGTTTGACCCGCTAATTTGCGAAGTTTTTGGGTTCAATTATTCTCAAATTCGAGTCGAGAAAATTGTGTCTATAACGCCCCCAATCACCATTACTTAATAATCCCCCGATTAGAGAGTATGAAGTATGGTCGCAGGGGAAGTTAACGATTGAAGGCGTTACCGCCGTCCTAATAGGACCAGGCTAAAATAGAATGCATATAAGAAAAACTTGCGTCAATCACTTACGCTTATACAAGTCCCGATAGAAGTAAATATTTATGTCCCAAAGAGTTAAATCATACCACATGATTGAACCAACTCCCCACATACAGCTTCCGAGACATTTTATATATTATACAATTGTCTATCCGAAAACACGCCATATGTAGTACCTTCCAAGGGCAAATCCAAAGACACGATGCGAATGAAATCACTGTGAGCTTCTATAACCATCACGGATAAGTGATAACGATTTGTCCAGCTAAGTCTTGCTTCCATCGGACTTCTTTAGGCAATGGACTCGCTCACGTATGCTTTTCCTAAAAACAAAAACAAGAAAATATTTTGAAGAATGAGTCGAAACTCAGCACGAACATTCCTGCACTGTAAAAACTACTTTGAAAACATTTTAATTGAGCGTGCGCATTTCAATTCATTTTAGTTTGAAATCGGGGGAGAGAATATGAGTAAAACTTGCTTGCCGGTTATTATCCGAAAGTGGAACCCCTTGATAATTGATACGATCTTTGAATAAGGTGCACACCTCCCGGCCAACCGAGAACCCGAGTTGAAGCCGCGCGGGTGAAATTGAAGGGCATAAGCCATGATAATTAATAATTGAGCGGGGACCACTTAATTAGGTGACAAAACTTGATTTGCAAATGATTCATTATTAGTTATTTATATAAGAAATGTTGAGATTTGCTGAAATATGTGAATTTTCGAAGGGTACAAGCAATGAACGTACTCGAATTGAAACCTTTGTTTCTCCCCTTTTATAAAAATTTGAGTCACCGACTATTCGGCAACTGAAGTGGCCTCAATTCTGTTTCAATAGATTTATGTTGTTAATAATGTTTCTCTTGAGTTTTAATAATTGAAATTGTATAGGCGTTGACAATTTATTTTATTTTCTATACTTATTACGTAGTCGATTAACCACGTTTAACAATCGCAAAATGTGTTCTTAGTAGTTAGTGTTGTTATCACCATCATTGTTGTTGCTATTATTATTATTATTATTATTATTATTATTATTATTATTATTATTATTATTATTATTATTATTATTATTATTATTACTCTTTGGTACAACTAATCCGATTAATTTGCTAAGCCTAACTTATGTTTCAATCCTTGTCCCTAGCTTAACTCCTTACTTCTCATTGCATTGCATCCAAAACTCATAGTTAAGTACTTAATTAACCCATCATATGCCTTTCCATAGGAAGGTTTCACAATTTATTAAACTGCTCAAAATCCATACATATGCTACTTTAGGGTCATGAGCACTATTCTCTCAACAAAATTCACATTCACAACCACAATTAGATGTATTTAAAGCTCAAATTTTTCTCACACCTATACACTTGCACATTATCGAATTTCCAAAATGTAACAATTCCATCAAATTGTTTAATTCTATAATAAAACATCCCCAATCTCATTCACTAATTCATAATTTCCCCAAAGGAATCACATTCATTCACATTCATACAATCAATCCATCAAAATACCAAACCTCAATCCTCCACACCAATTCGAATTCTCCTAAATTAATCTTTAAATTCACTTCACAAACATATTTCTAAATCAGATTATTCAATTTCACAACGACAATAACCGAGTAAATAACAAAGTGTAATAATCTAGGGTTTGAGGTTTTACCTTCAAGTACACAGAGAGGAAGTCGGGAGGAGAGGCGAGAGATGGTGGTGCGTGGCGGCTGCACCGGCGACCACGGGCGGGGACGGCGACTAGCTCCGCGGCCGCTGCAGCTGGTGGGTGGTCGATAGGTGGGCCGCGGCAGAGGTGAGGCAGGGCGTGCGCCCACGCTAGAGAGAGAGAGCGAGGAGGGAGTGCGAAAGAGAGATGCCGGGCATCTTCCCGAAGACGTCGGCGCCGGCCGCTGGCCGGCATTGGTGGCACTTGGTGGCCGAGAGTAGAGTAGCGAGTGGAGGCGGGGAGGGGAGCAGAGGCACGCGAGGGGAGAGAGAGAGTGATAGCGTAAGAGAGTGAGAGAGGAAGGCCGGCGCCAGTCTTCCAGCTCGGCGTCGGTCGTGCTGTGGCGGCCGGAGGAGGCGACGGCGAGCAAAGAGGGGAAGCAGAGGAGGCTTGAGCGCAGAGCACGGGAGCGAAGAAGGAAATGAAGTTTTAGATTAACCGCACTCTGTGTATTTTTAGCCCCTTTTTCTTTTCTTTTTTTTTGTATAATTCTAGATAAATCTATTTCTGGATTTCTCTCAAAAAAAATATGCTTAGTGTATTTTTATTATTTTTATTTTATTTTTATTTTTACTTTTATTTTTATTTATTTATTTATTTAGTTATTTTATTTTCTTATATTGTTACTTTTTAATTTTATTTTAATAATGATATTTACAAATTATAATTGTACGGTTTACATAAAATATAATGTTCGTAACCTTATAATCATATACCCTCTCATGTAAATTTTAAATTTTCACTTTTAAACATGTACGTAAATCATAATCATTATTATGAGATTTTTATTAGGGCCACTTCGTCTCCTTAGTTGCATAACACATGTATAACAATAATGTAAATATAAAATATCGAATTGAAGTGCACGTGCTCAATTATATAAATCTTGTAATTAATAAGATAAATAATGTAATTTAGGGTCGAGTTATTACGAGTGTCCAAGTTCAAAAATTTCAGGTCGGGTTTCGGGTCGGTTTTGCCAGATTTACCCCAAGTGTACAGGTGTAGCGTTGAAAAACTATCAATGTCATCTCCATGTGGACAAGGTCAAATTATTGAGTTTCATCTTTTCGATAAGCTAAGTGGATCTAATAGTTGGGAATTGAGTTAAACTAAAATCTAAACAATCAAAAGAAAATACAACTAAATATTCGATCACCACAATTAATTTAATTCAACAATTGCGAATCTTTTCACAAATTAATAAATTTAAAGAGCGATAATCAAAATATCGCTATTCTCTTTCAAGACATATGAATTGATTGAAATCAACAAAGCCCTTACTTTCGTGGTTTTTAATCAATCTAAACCCATTAAGCGTTAAGATTATTCAAATTGCTCTGAGATTGGTGTGACTTTCTTAGGACTACACAACTGGGTCTAGTTTTAGTTTTTCCATTGTTAAACTTCACCTTTTATTACTTCATCCAAAAATAAAAATCAATCAAGAGAATGACCAATAAACACACTTAAAAATAAAATCTCTGGCATAGATTAAACATACAATCAACCTAATTCAAAGATTCGCCAATTACAATAACAAAAATCAACAAGATACTAAAACTTTGAAGATCAAAAACATAATCAAACTACAATCTAATATAATTATGAGAAATGAGGGACAAGGAGAGTGTTATAAACTACAAACTTTGCCCCATCTGTCATCTCCTTGCAATCCTCCTCTTCTTCTTCTTCAACTCTATTTCTAACTCTAAGAGTTAATCTAAAACTAATATAGGATAAAATATATGGTGGATGGTTCCTGGTTTCCCTTGAAAAGGACCTCTAGATTGCTGAGTCAACTCCCACACGTCGCTGAAAATCATCAGTCGCAGCAGCAGGTGTCTGTCATGGGTCATGGTCCATACCACGGTCTGCGTGGTAGACAAAACATGCTCAGCAAAATCCATGGGGGTCAGCCTTGGCCTTCAAAACTTGCCTCTCACGGTCCATTGGACAACCCGTGGGGCTATGGGGACTTTGATTTTCGTCTTCTTTCAATTGCCACACCCGTGGCAGACAGGATGGGGACCCGTGGGATTTCTGGATCAACTTCAATACTTGGGGTACGTTGTGCCAAAGGTTATGAAACCTACAAAATCTTTCAAGAACACAACCCAATGTAAAGTGGAAAAATATGGCCTCAAAAATGCATAAGAGCTTAATATGCCTATAATCCAATCTCCAATTCAACCCGGAATAGAAGTAAACATATGCATTTATCAGTAATGAGATGTGCATCGCTGTCATTTTGGGTGTTGAAGACGATATGCCTTTGTTGCGATTCAAAAGACTATTCCACAGACAAATAAGTCCAGTAACATCGCTGCAATTTCAAAGACAAATAAGTCTACTGAGGTAGTTAGCGTCTCTTTTGTTGGTAACTTCAAAGAAAAGGTGATAGAGTTTGTGGTCTCTTGTGCTGGCAGCTTTGAAGAAAAGGTGATGGATTTTAATAAACCTAAGGTTATTAGGAGATCCAGTAACAAAATGATGAATCAAGTCTTTCGAATGCTTGTATTTTTCAAAGGTTTCAAAGGATTCCAGGAGCAATTGAGACATGGTGTCAAACTTTATACTCTAAAAACAACTAGTTTTTAGACTTCAGATTTTTAAGCTGGGCGGGCTATTAAGTGATGCATCCGTTGAAGGAGATAGCAGGTGTCCAATCTTTGTTATCATATTATAGTTAGTTTTTGCTTTATGTATGTTTGCTTTGACGTAGTAGCTAATTATTGAAAAAACCGCTGAAATGTTTTAGGAAGAAATTTCAAAGCATTATATACATCTTAATTATCCTTTAAAATTCGTATATTAAAACATTTTTTTTATCAAGTATATTAAAACATATTTATTAAATAATGTAATACCAAACAAGTTGACCTGGTAAAGTTGAACAAAATTGAGCAACTCAAATCAAATTATCAAAATTTATACATAACACTAGAAATTGAACAGAACTAAATCACTCAAATCCATATCCTAATTGACACCCAAAATACCTGAAATGAACAAAACTAAGCAACTCAAATCGAATGATTGGAATTCATACCGAACTAACACTCGAAATTAAACAAAACTAAATGACTCGGATCCATATCCTAATTGACACCCAAAATACCCAAAATTGAACTAAATAAAAATTGATCCAAACATTTCCACCAAAATTATTCCTCTTTGTAATACAAGCTCGATAGACTAGTCAACTTAAATTGAAAATGACCAAACTCGAAACCCAAAACTAACGCAAATCTTATTGATCCGAGAATGATTTAACCTGAAGTTAAGCGAACTCGAAATACAACTAAATGACTCATTTGCTAGATTAAAGACAAATCAATGATGTTACATTTAAACTTTTAATTTCTTCTGACTTCTTCCCATTTTGCATATTTTTCCAGAGTTTTATTTTCAAGAACATGTTATTTTTAGTTGTTAGCGGTTATAAGGTTATAAATTGTTGATTGTAAGGTTGTAAAATTTTTTTGAAGTTGTTAGTAGTTGTAAATTGGTTATAAGATTAATTGTAAAAAGTCGTAAAGAGTTGTAATACTTTAATTTAAAGTGACTTTTATCTAAAGTTAAAAAGAAATTTCAAATGGTATAATAAAGAGTGAAGTTGACCTCTTTTCTTTTTCTTTTTTTTTTAGTTTTAAATAAAGGTGTAATGTCTTTTGAGCTATAAATATTTAACGCAAAAAGTTATTTAAGGAAATGTGCTACCACATCAACCAACATTTTGTTGATAAAGTTCACCTCTGTAATAAAATTTCGCTCAATATGTTAAGTACTAAATGGATAAAATATTATTTTTGATATAATAATTCGACTAAAACTCAATTTAAAAATGAAAGAATAGTGATTAATATATAAAAATAGGCGCGTAAGCTTGGTGCATATTCTGATCAATTCCAAATGAAGAGACTCGTACGTACTATTTAATCCAATTCACAAGTATGGTGTTTTGTGGTTATTTTATATATTTTGATGTACTATTTTGTTTTGGTAACTGGACTTTTGTTTTTAATTTTAGTCATTAATTTAATAATAATCAAAAAAATAAACGTTTTAAAATTATTTTTCTTTAAAGTATTCCAAAAACAAAAAATAAATTATTTGAATTGATTAATGAAGAACAGTTTAAGGGTTCGTCTTCTACGCAACACGAGTAAAAGATTAAATTGAATTTTAACTTAATCTAGCTCATAAGATGGGTTCAAATTATGGATGAACCAACTAGTGGACCAAATTTAGTCATACTGAACTAATTTAATGATGGTCATATTTTGAAAAATCAATAAGCATCGAATGACAAAAATGATGTTGTAAAGTTATATAAAATCACTTATATAACCGCAGTTGAATGTAGATGAACAGTTTAATGATATAATTGAGAACAACAGAGTTGAATGTAATATTAAAGTCGAATTAAATGTTAGTTTTACTAACGAGTTCGTACTTGTAACGCCCCCAATCACCATTACTTAATAATCCCCTAATTAGAGAATATTATGTAAGGTCGCAACGGAAGATAACAACCGAAGGCGTTACCGCCATCCTAAAAATAGGACAAGGCTAAATAAGTAAAATGAAATAAATTACAATTTACATCCAAGCTGTTACGTTTCTATTGGGTCCTGTTAGGGGTAATTGCTTACCACCTAAGTAGCTAAGTCATACTTCACATTTAAACAAGATCCCAAAATACAGCTTCACTTGTTTAGTAACATAATATGTATACAACCCAAATTTTCGTCTATTCCACAAAATGATATGAAACATGTAATAATTCCCAAGGTCATACCCAAGCCACTGTTGAAGGTAAATCACTATGAGCATCTATACACTTTTAGAACCACAAATGCAACGTGTCCAGTTATGGTTTGCCTTCCTCGGACTTGGTAGGTAATTGATTGTTCACTAATGCTTTCCCTAAAATAAAAACAAGTAAAATATTTCGAAGAATGAGTCGAAACTCAGCACGAACATTCCTGTACTATAAAACAACTTTGAAACATTTTAATTGAGCGCGTGCATTTCAATTCATTTTAGTTTGAAATCGGGGAGAGAATATGAGTAAAACTTGCTTGCCGGTTATTATCTAAAAGTGGAACCCCTTGTATAATTGATGTGATCTTTAAATAAGGTGCACACCTCCCGGCCAACCGAGAACCCGAGTTGAAGCCGCTCGGATGGAATTGAAGGGCATAAGCCCCGATAATTGATAATTGATAATTGATCGAGAGATCACTTAATTAGGTGACAAAACTTGATTTGCAAATGATTCATTATTAGTTATTTATATAAGAAATGTTGAGATTTGCTCGAAACATGTGAATTTTCGACAGTACAGTGCAATGAACGTACCTGAATTTAAAATGTTTTCTTCCCCTTTATGAAATATTAATTTAGCGGCTCGTCGACGACAAGAGTGGCCTCGTCTGCTGTTTCGAATAGATCTTTATTATTAATAACGTTTAAATTATGTTTTATTATAATAATATCGGTAATTAAATTGGCACAAATGCTTATAATTTACTTTATTCCCTTTTGTTTATTACCTAATTCATTAAGGTAATATTTTTCTATTGTTCGACTTTATCAAATTCATTTTAGCCCAATGCTCGGTGTACAACACATAATCTGGTTTAAGAAATTGATTTGACTAATTCACTGTTTTCTATACGATATAATTTGTCAATCAACTTAGATTGAATGATTTTTGTTTTGAACTTTAATTACGGTTTGATTCACATACAAAATGTATACTCTAATTATTATTATTATTATTATTATTATTATTATTATTATTATTATTATTATTATTATGAATTTATTAACTACCATTAAACTCCATTAATCATATCAAACCCAACTATCACTTCGAATCCTTTGCCAGTAACTCACTTTTCACCTCATTACCTCCCATAAATTAATTTAGTTTGCTCAAATTTCACATATGCCACAATACACTACTTTAATTTAAGGATATATGCATCGTTTCCTCAACAAAGTTCACATTTCCATTCACAATTAGGTTCACTAAATTGCCCAAATTGCTACATGCCTTCAACACAAATTATTATCCAACTTCAATCTCCCTACACATTTTTCTTCCTTTTGCTCAATTGAAGCCTATAACAACCCGACCCTAAACCAAATTGTTTATCTTATTAATTACAAGATTTATATGATCGAGCGCGTGCACTTCAATTCGATATTTTATATATAAATTATTTTTATATATGCCTTATGCAACTAAGGCGACGAAGTTGCCCTAATAAAAATCCCATGATAAGATTATAATTTGTGAACATCATTATTAAAATAAAATTAAAAAGTAACAACAATAATAATAATCACAATAATAAATAAATAAATAAGTAAATAAATAAATATATAAAAATAAAGGTAAAAATGAAATAAATAAACTGGATTTTTTTAGGAAAAATCCAGACCTAGATTTATCTGGAATTATTTAGATAAAAAAAAAAAAAAGAAAGGCGGTTAAGATCAAATTAATCGAGCAAGTTCAATTTCAATTTCCTCACTTGCTTCCTTCCTCTACTCCTCCCGTTCCTCTGCCTTCCCCATCCTTCCCCGCTTCTCCTCCTCGCGGGCGCTCCTCCGACCACCAGCGTGACCGACACCGGCCGGAGGACCGGCGCCGGTCTTCGCTCCCCTCCCTTCTCTCGCTACCGCGCTCGCTAAATTATCAAGTTTCGATCTATTTAAGCAATTGTAATTGCAAATTGAAGTATATGACTTAGAAATATGTTGTTGAGTGAATTTGAGGATTGATTTGGGAAAATTTGGATTGGTATGGATGCCTAAGGTGTGGCGAGATGATGAATTGATCTGTGTATAAATGTAATTTCTTTTAGGAAATTATAATGTAGAGAACGAAATTAGGGATGTTTTGTTATATAATTGAGTAATTGGATGAATTCCGATATTTTGGGGAATGACTATACTGAGCAAACGTTGGGCAAAGTATATGTATAAGTTGAACTAGCTAATGTGTAATTGCAGAGGTGTGAGAAAATAGTTCAAATATTAAGCATGCCTAATTGTGATTGCGAATGTGAATTTTGGTGAGAATAATGCTCATGACCTTAAGTTGGCATATGTATGAATTTTAAGCAATTTGGTTAATTGTGAAGCTTTCCTATGGAAAGGCGTTGGTAGATTAAGTAATCACTTAGCTATGGGTTTGAATTTGATGAAATGAGGAATAAAGAAATTACTTTAGGAATAAGGATCGAAAGATAAGTTGGGCTTGGCAAATTAATCGAATTAGTTGTATCTAATAATAACAATAGTAATGACAATAATAATAATAACAATACTAACTACGAAATGCTTAAGTACTTGTATATATGCATAAATCTATATATATACACCTTTTCAATTCACGCCAACAAATGAACTGAATTACATAGATAATATTAGTTATTTGATTAGCTTAATCAACTTCGTTAATTAATACACGTTGTTGTCCATGTTCGAAATGGAATTAATGCAGTGAAGTTATGTAAGAGAAACGTAGTTTACCCGATTGCGTAACAAATATAGAAGATGAAGTAAGTCGTCAATGCTTATACAAATTCAAGTATTAAAACTCAAGAAAAACATTATTAACAATAGAAATCTATTTGAAACGTAACCGAGGCCACTTCGGTTGCTTGGATAGCTGGTAACTTAAAATTTTATAAAAGGGAGAAACAAACACCCTCGGTTCGAGTACGTGCATTGCCTGTGCCATTCGAAAACTCACATGTTTCATCAAATCTCAACATTTTTCATATATACAACTAATAATGAATCATTTGCAAATCAAGTTTTGCCACCTAATTAAGTAGTCCCCGCCCAACTATCAATTATCGGGGCTTATGCCCACCAATTACACCCGTGTGCGGCATCAACTCGGGTTCTCGGTCGGCCCGAGGGGTTAGCACCTTACTAAGATCGTATCAATTACCAAGGGGTTCCACTTTCGAGATAATAACCTAGCAAGCAAGTTTTACTCATATTCTCTCCCACTCGATTTCAAACAAAAATGAATTGAAATGCACGCGCTCAATCAATGTGTTTCAAAATTATTTAAGCTGTGCAGGAATATTCGTATCGAGTTTCGACTCATTCTTCGAATTATTTTGATGTTTTTGTTTTTAGGAAAAGCATCTGTGAATAGCCCTTCGCATAAGCAGCCCGACGGGAGCAAGACTTAGCTGGATATTCCGTTATCATTGTTCTCATGTCGGGTTAGATGTTCACGAGTGATTCTCATCCTCGCTAATTTTAGGTTTGACCTTGAGTTGTAATTAAATATTGCATATTTCCTATCGTAGACTCGTTGTAATGGCCACTAACATCTCTAAATATGTAGTAGAATTGTACTTTGGGATTGGTTACTTAAGTAGTCAGAATGACATCCTGCGACGTAGCGATTAATGTTTCCCGACTGATCGAAACATAACCAATAGTCACTGTTTATTATGGTATTTTAATTCAGCCTTGTCCTTTTGTTAGGGCGGCGTAACGCCTTCGGTCGTTAACTTCCGCTGCGACCTTACCTAATATTCTCGGATTAGGGAATTATTAAGTAATGGTAACCGGGGCGTTACATAGCCAGCTCTAAAATGCAATGAAACCATCAAAGTACTCAAGATTCACATCAATGTATTACCAATTCAATTCACCAAATCACAATTTAACAAGAAGAATCACAATTCGTAAACAATAACTCCACCAAAATACCAAATCACAATCATTCAACTAATTCAAATTTTTCTCAATTCAATCTTTAAATTCACACCATAAACACCTTTCTAAATCATATAATTCAATTTTCAACTACAATCAATAGGTAGATAATTAAGGGAGATGAACTAGGGTTTAGGCTTTTACCTTCAAACCCAAGAATGGAACCAAGGATAGGAAAGAGGGATGCTGGCGTGCGGTTGTTGCTCCGACGACTACTCGGGACGACCGGCGACGGGCTTTAGCAGCCGGGGCTGCGGTGGCTGGCCAATAGTTGGGTCGCGGCAGGGAGCAGGGTAGGCGCACCTGGGGAGAGGGAGCGTGAACGAGACAAAGAGAGAGAGAGAGAGATGAAGGTGGCCTTCGGCCGGTGCTAGCGCCGACTTCCGATCGGCGTTGGCGGTGTCCGATTGTCGAAAACAATGCAACAGAGAGGGGTGGAGTGGCAGGGAGAGGAAAAGCGGAGGAACCGAAGATGGAGAGAGAATAGCGAGGGGAAAGTGAAATAAGCCTCGGTGAGTTCCGGATAATTTAATTTGGATCCTTCCTCATAAAAATCTCTCATTTTTATTCCCATTATTATTATTATTATTATTTTATTTTACTTATCTTATTTCATGTATCCAATTTATATTATTATTATTATTTTGTTCTAATAATGTTGTAAATAAATTATACGATCTGTTTTAAATGTAACGCTTCGCTTAAAATATAACCTTTAATAATTTTATAATCATGTATTTTCACATTTATACTTGTTATATATTTATACAAATTTCTAAATTTTCTTTTTATTTTTTTACATATGTGTAAATTTACAATTATTAATATGAAATTTTATTGGAGGTCACTTTGTCACCTTAGCTGCATAACACACATATAAAACATAATTTAAATATAAAATATCGAATTGAAGCACGCTCGCTTGATTATGTAAATTTTGTAATCAGTAAAATAAATAATGAGGTTTAGGGTCGGGTTGTTACAGTCTTCCCCTTAAAATAAGTTTCGTCCTCGAAACTTGCAAGTTTGGAAAGAAATTTAGATTGACCTTGAAACAAGTTGCTATATATATATTTTTTTCCTCATGTCTTCCTCGCTTAGTTTCGATGACGTATGATTTGCCCAAAAGACTTTAACTAAAGGAATGCTTTTATTACCGGCTTTCTTAACCCTATAATCCAATATTTGAACTGAAAACTCTTCATATATGAAGTTTCAGTGATTTCTAGTAGCTATGTCACAATATTATGTCTTGGAATGGATATATACATCCCGAGTCGCTAAACATGAAAGACGCTATTCTCATGTTCGAGTTCAAATGACATAAATACATATAGGGTACTCGTATTGAACTTCTTCATAATCTCATATGGCCCAATATACCTAGGACTTGATTTTTCCTCAACTTTGAATCTTTGACCCCCTTTTAATGGAGACACTTTCAAAAAGCACTTTTATCTATATAGCTCTTTTGTCGACTTTAAGTTTCCTTGAGATGCTCTTAAATCTTCCTCACCCCTTTCGGTTATTTCTTGAATTAACTCAGGGTCTATAATCAATGCTTTATCTAACTTACTCCAACATAACGGGGTTCGACATTTCCTTCAATACAATGCTTCAAATGGGGTTATTTTAACGATGACTTGATAATTGTATTATAAGAGAATTCCACCAAAGATAAATCATCTTCCCATTTTCCTTAAAACTCGAATATAAATGCTCTCAGTATATCTTCTCATATTTGATTAACTCTTTTAGTGTGCCTCACTGTTCCTGGATGATATGAACTACTAACAATCAATTTAGTCACAAAAGGTCGCTATAGAGCTTGCCGTAAACGCATTTGAAACCTCTTGTCACTATCATATATGATGAGCTTAGGTGTTCCATGTAACCTAACGACTTTTTTTTTTCATTGTATAATTGTGTCAGTAACTCTACATTCTATGTGTCATGTGTTGGTACAAAATCTGCAGATTTAATAAGTCAGTCGACAATCACTCAAACATTTTTTCGTTGAAGCAATAATAGGTAATCTTATGGCAAAGTTCATTGAATCTCATCTCCAAGTAGGAATCTCCAAAGGTCTCAATTCACCAATAGGACATTGATATCTCTTTTCCTATTATACCCTCCAATGTTCGGTATTAACCATTTCACAAATGAAGCACTTATCTACATATTTTGTAATATCCTTTACATATTATTCCACCAAAAATATTGCTTCAAGTCTCTATACATTTTTTTTTGTTGGGCGTACCAAGTATTGTGTATTGTGAGCTTCCTCAAGAATTCTTTTTTTCTAATTCCTCTTAATTTGGTACGTATAACTGATTTTGAAACCTCAAGGTTCCATCCTCATATACTACAAACTAGGAGACTTTTCCCTTTTTAATATTTGGCTTAATTCTTTCTCTAACTCAACATCATCATTTTGGCCTACTTGGATCTCCTTCATTATAGTAGGTTGTACCTCTATGGCCGCCGTAAATCCATCTATTTGTTTATCCGAGACTAACTCAACACCTATACTCGAAGGTCCTGTAAAACACCTGGGTTGGGTTATTGTCGTTGCGTTCGGACTATGTTGTGTCTTCCTACTCAATGCATCAGCCACGAGATTCGCTTTCCTCGGATGATATTGTATTTGTAAATCATAATCCTTAAGTAACTCTAACCAACGAGCGTTGCCTTAAATTGATTTCTTTTTGGTTAAAAATGTACTTCAAACTCGATGATCGGTATGCATCTTACTCGGTCACGCCATACATGTAATGCCTCCAAATTTTTAGAGCAAATACAACAACGAGACCACTCTAAGTCATGGCTAGGATAATTCTTTTAATACGGTTTGAGTTGTCGGGATGCATAAGCTATGAATTTTTCATCCTGCATTAACATGCATCCTAACCCGTTTTTAGAGGCATCACTATAGACAATATACTCTTTACCTTCGACTGGTAAGGTAAGAATAGGGTTGTGGTTATCCTTTTCTTTAACTCCCGAAAGGCCCCCTCACATTTATCTAACCACAGAAATTTTGTTGTTTTCTTCGAAAATTGGTCAATGACGAAGCTATTTTTGAAAAATCTTGTACGAACCTCCTATAATAACCCGCTACCCTAAGAAAGCTTCTCACTTCTGTAACATTGGTTGACCTGGGCCATTTAGTTATTGCCTTTACCTTACGAGGATCGACCTTAATTCCTTCTTTAGAAACAACGCCCTAAAAATGTCACTTCTTCTAGCCAAAACTCACATTTTTGCCATTTAGCATACCATTGATGTTCTCTCAAAGTTTGTAGCACTATTCACATATACTCATCATATTCTCTCCTATCCTTAGAGTATATAAGAATATCATCAAAAACCACCACCACAAATTTATCTAGATAAGTCCTCAAAAATCTATTCATGAGGTCCATGAATGCAACGGATACATTGGTAAATCCTTTGGGCATCACCGTAAATTCGTAGAATTCATATTTAGTTTTAAAGGCGTTTTAGGAATATCTTCCTATTTAATTCCAAGTTGGTAAAACATACTAACTCCTTGCATTTTATCAAACAAATCATCAATTCGAGGTAGAGGATACTTATTCTTGACAATTACCTCGTTTAGCTTGCTATAATTTGCACAGAGTCTCGGAGTGCAATCGTTCTTCTTTATAAACAAGATCGAAACTCCCCAAGGTGGCACACTTGGCCTAATATAATCCTTTTTGTAGTACTTCCTCAAGTTGAGCTTTTAACACTCGTGAATTCCTTGGGCCATCCTATATGACTTTTTAGAAATGGGTTATGCACAAGAAATAAGTTCAATTTCAAAGTCAATCTCCTTTGAGGAGGTCTCGCCAAGTAAATTTTCGAAAAATACGTATGAAAATTCACATACTATAGGGTTAACATTTATATCTGTCTCTTCTTTTCTATTCTCAATAACATAACATAATTACTCCATGCAATCCTATCTTAATAATTTGCTAACCTTCATGACTGAAATTATGGAATACTCCTTTGTATCTTTTTCACCCCGAAAACACACTTCGTCCCTTCGGCCCTTTAAAATAATCTTATAACCTTTATAATTTTTTTACACTTCATGAGTCGCCAACCAATCCATTCCTAAATAACTTCGATTCCGATAGGTCAAATTGGATTAAATCTATGGGAAGCACATATGATAACAGTGCACATGCTAATAAAGAATTGGGCATTTTAAAACTTCTTCATCAGCAACCCGATTTGGCACTCTAGTCGCGCCTTATGATCATTTGAGTTTAATTGAGAGGCAACTTGAGTAAATATAAATGAATGGGTGGCACTCGAATCAAATAAAACATAAAAAGATTTTGACTTTAGTACCGAGTGACAATCGTCATTCCCAAAATTGCGACTTCTTTCTTATTCATCAATTACACTTGTCCTACGATCACAGGTTTGGAAGATGGTGCGGGCCCTTCACACGGTGTCATTAGGGGCTTGGCAACTCCCTTCTCTACAACTTTCTGTCCTCTTGGGAAAGTGTTTACTAAATATTCAAGGCTACCATACCACATACATTTAGTATTACCCATTCGACAATCCGATGCGATGTGATTTGTTTGGCAACATTTCCCACAGGGTTCGTAAATAATCGATGAGTGACCCTTGTTGGAGCTAGTAACATGTTTCTTTTGAACTACACTCTCACTTGTATTATTTCACTTCCTTTTGAGTCTCCGAGATTTAAGGCCCTTAGTTCGCTCTTTACTCGTTCAAACTCTACTGCTCTCTCATGTAATTCTTGATAATCTTTGATAGATTGACCAAGGGGTTGATATCGAATGTAATAAGCCAAGCCCTCAAACCTTATCATTTTCATCCTATCAGTAGCAACAAAGTCCGACAAATCTAGATAGCTCCATAAATTTGTTAGCATGCTGCATTATCGTCATGTTGTTATCCATTTCCAACTCTAAAAACTCTTTTTCTTTTAGTTGCCGAACCGTAGTTGAGTAAAATTTAACCGTAAGCTCTTTAAAAAAAAATTCCCAAAGTGAACTCACAACCTCAAAATTTGTTTTTCATCGCTGCTTCACCAGTTAGATCATATGTCCCTATGTTCACTTTTTTTTTCTTTAGATACCTCAACAACCTCAATTATCTTTTTCTTTCTCCTAATACATTCGTCTAATTCAATCTGTATCAATCTTTCCATCGTAAGCCTTAGGAGTACGATGAGTCACTCTGTCGACTAACTTGTTAGGCTTAGAAGTGGATTCAGTAAGTGTAGGAGGAATCCTTTTCATTAACTCGCCACCAAATTCCTCCAATAGTTTAGGTCCATGGTATCATTGAAAATCTCTAAGGGTATAAATTGGTGTTCACTAAGGATTTGTTGCGAGTTGGGAGGAGTTTTTGAACGCCTATTCGGCAAGTCCTCAATCATTGCCCATTCTACAATTACATTCGAAATTACATTATTAGTTCTAGCTGAGACATGCTGCATCATATAAATATAATTTTCCTAATTAATTTCTTTTCCTTCTCCTACGAAACAAATTGTTAACAACTTCTAATATAAAACATTCTTAGTTAACTCTTACTTTCATTGCGTTTATATAATCAGTAACACCAAATTGTATGTTAAATTATCATTCAATTCTGGAAATTTTCATCAGTTGAGAAATCCTCAATTAGAGGAAGACCCAAGGCTCATTCGGGTGTCGGTTTTGCTTTCTAAATTCAACTTAAAGGTAATAAAGGAAATTTTCTAAAAGAGTTTTGATATTTTCTAAAAATTTCGGCAGAGTTCTGTTTGTAATATGGTGTATCCCTTAGGCTTTAAGCCTTAGAACCCTGCATAAAAACCAATATATCACTCAATGAGCCACAAGCTTGGAGTACACAACTCAACGGCCACACGCTAGAGTCCAACCAATATACATTAAGGCTTAAAACAATCTAAATAATTCATGATACATCTAATACAAATTATATGAACTTAATTATAAGCTACCACAGAGCGAAGCATATGGAATGTACGCCACCAACTTGAGTCATTACATACATCGTTTATACTAGCATACCCAAAAGTATATTTATCAACTCAACATTAACTACACTATATACACAAATCGCAAAACGACAACTCAAGAAAATAATAGCCGCGTAATTTTCCTAAAGTTCAAATCTTGACACCTTATAACCCTATTGCTCATAGTGATTTCTAAACCTGGCTCGATACTACAACCGTAACGCCCTAATCACCATTACTTAATAATCCCCTAATTAGAGAATATTATGTAAGGTCGTAGCCGAAGATAACGACCGAAGGCATTACTCGTCATCCTAAAAATAGGACAAGGCTAAATAAGTAAAAGGAAATAAATTACAATTTGCATCCAACTCGTTACGTTTCTATTGGGTCCTGTTAGGGGTAATTACTTACCACCTAAGTAGCTAAGTCATACTTCACATTTAAACAAGATCCCAAAATACAGTTCACTTGTTTAGTAACATAATATGTATACAACCCAAATTTTCGTCTATTCCACAAAATGATATGAAACATGTAATAATTACCAAGGTCATACCCAAGCCACGGTTGAAGGTAAAATCACTCGTGAGCATCTATACACCTTCGTAACCACAAATGTAACGTGTCCAGCTATGGTTTGCCTTCCTCGGACTTGGTAGGTAATTGATTGTTCACCAATGTTTTCCCTAAAACAAAAACAAGTAAAATATTTTGAAGAATGAGTCGAAACTCAGCACGAACATTCCCGTTCAGTAAAACAACTTTGAAACATTTTAATTGAGCACGTGCATTTCAATTCATTTTAGTTTGAAATTAGGGGAGAGAATATGAGTAAAATTTGCTTGCTGGTTATTATCCGAAAGTGGAACCCCTTGTATAATTGATGCGATCTTTGAATAAGGTGCACACCTCCCGAGCTGACGGAGAACCCGAGTTGAAGCCGCGCGGTGGAATTGAAGGGTGTAAGCCCCGATAATTGATAATTGATAATTGATCGGGGATCACGTAATTAGGTGACAAAACTTGATTTGCAAATGATTCATTATTAGTTATTTATATAAGAAATGTTGAGATTTGCTGAAACATGTGAATTTTCAAAAGGTACGAGCAATGAATGTACCTAAATTTAAAATGTTTTCTTCCCCTTTATGAAATATTAATTTAGAGGCTCGTCGACGACAAGAGTGGCCTCACTCGCTGTTTTAAATAGATCTTTATTATTAATAACGTTTAAATTATGTTTTATTATAATAATATTGGTAATTTAATTGGCACAAATGCTTATAATTTACTTTATTCCTTTTTGTTTATTACCTAATTCATTAAAGTAATATTTTTTTATTATTCTGACTTTATCAAATTCATTTTAGCCCAATGCTCGTGTATAGCACATAACTCGGTTTAAGAAATTGATTTGACTAATTCATTGATTTCTATACGATATAATTTGTCAATCAACTTAGATTGAATGATTTTTGTTTTGAACTTTAATTACGGTTTGATTCACATACAAAGTGTATACTCTAATTATTATTATTATTATTATTATTATTATTATTATTATTATTATTATGAATCCATTAACTACCATTAAATTCCATTAATCATATCAAACCCAACTATCACTTCGAATCCTTTACGACTAACTCATTTTTCACCTCATTACCTCCCATAAATTAATTTAATTTGCTCAAATTTCACATATGCCACAATACACTACTTTAATTTAAGGATATATGCATCGTTTCGTCAACAAAGTTCACATTCCCAATCACAATTAGGTGCACTAAATTGCCCAAATTGCGACATGCCTTCAACACAAATTATTATCCAACTTCAATCTCCCTACACATTTTTCATCCTTTTGCTCAATTGTAGCCAGTTCTAAAATGCAACGAAATCATCAAATTACTCAAGATTCACATCAATATATTCCCAATTCAATTCACGAAATCACAATTTCACAAGAGGAATCACAATTCGTACACAATAACTCCGCCAAAATACCAAATCACAATCATGCAACTAATTCAAATTTTCCCAATTCAATCTTTACATTCACACCATAACACCTTTCTAAATCATATAATTCAATTTTCAACTACAATCAATAGGTCGATAATTAAGGGAGATGAACTAGGGTTTAGGCTTTTACCTTCAAACCCAAGAATGGAACTAAGGAGAGGAAGGAGGGATGGTAGCGCGCAGCTGTTGCTCCGATGACTACTCGGGACGACCGGCGATGGGCTTTAGTGGTCGGGGCTGCGGTGGCTGGCCAATAGTTGGGCCGCAGCAGGGAGCAGGGCAGGCACACCGCGGGGAGAGAGGGAGCTCGAACGAGAGAGAGAGAGAGGAGCTCGAACGAGAGAGAGAGAGATGAAGGTGGCCTTCGGCGGTGCTAGCGCCGACTTCCGACCGGCGTTGGCGGAGTCCGGTTGCTCGGAAAACCACGCAACGAGAGAGGGGTGGAGAGGCAGGGGAGAGGAAAAGCGAGAGGAACTAAAGATGGAGAGAGAATAGCGAGAGGAAAGTGAAATAAGCTCTGGTGAATTCCGGATAATTTAATCTGGATCCTTCCTCATAAAAATCTCTCATTTTTATTCCCATTATTATTATTATTATTATTATTATTATTTTTAATTTTTTTAATTTTATTTTACTTATCTTATTTCATGTATCCAATTTACATTATTATTATTATTTTGTTCTAATAATGTTGTAAATAAATTATACGATATGTTTTAAATGTAACGATTCGCTTAAAATATAATCTTTAATAATTTTATAATCATGTACTTTCACATTTATACTTGTTAGATATTTATACAAATTTCTAAATTTTTTTTATTTTTATTTTTATTTTTTTACATATGTGTAAATTTACAATTATTAATATGAAGTTTTATTGGAGGCCACTTTGTCGCCTTAGCTGCATAACACACATATAAAAAATAATTTAAATATAAAATATCGAATTAAAGTGCGCACACTCGATTATGTAAATTTTGTAATAAGTAAAATAAATAATGTGGTTTAGGGTCCGGTTGTTACAGATGACTTAACCCAACTTTCCTTGATAATTAAGGATGGACTCGAATAATTTATGAATTTCATTAATTAAAAGTCATACGACATCTATAATAAAAATCAAACTCAAAAGAATTTATAACTAAAATAACAAAATAAATCTTTCGATTGAAAGAATTAATTGAAACTCTTATGAATGCTCATCTTCCACTCGATCGTTATTTCATCATACAACCTTTAATGAGGAGATTCACAAATCTTGTACAACCTTCATGTCGAATAGATTTATTTGTTGTAATTATCCGAATTTGAAAAATTGATACTCGTTGCGGACCGATCTAACAATCAATCAACAATTCACCACATACGACCATAATAATATGAAAGCAAACTAACATTATCACTTCAAAAGTGAGAGACAATACCACTTATTTGAAGAGGGTATGGAGAGACTCTCACAAATGAAGAGAAAACAATTATCTATAAAGAAAATACTAAATAAAATATATAAAAAAGAATGATTGAGGCTTATCATTGACAAAAAGTCAATGACATGAGACCTTTCTTTGTACCGTAATAAGATTAGTTTTTGGCTTTTTATGCCCATATTAAATTTTAATTTTTTGTAGGGGGAGGAGGGTGGTTCTAGCACTTTGTTTTAAAAGTATCTCGTGTTGAACCTATTTCTATACTCCCTCCATTTCAAAATATTTATCCCTTTAAGGTTTAGAATAAATGTTACGGAAACACAAAATTTATGACAAAAATTTATTGAAAGTGAAGAAAATTAATAAAAAAAGTGCGAAAAATCAATTAAAAATAACAAATTTGACAAATTAGACATTTAATTGAAGTGACATGTATTTAAAAATTGAGGGAATAATATTTTATATTGTCCCAAAAAAAAGTTGGCTGCATTATTTTATATTTTTGGGAATAACTCTAACTACACGGCAGCTCCTAGAGATAGGAACAAGGAGTATATTTTTTTTAATAATAATTATCCAAATGAATGTTAGATGTTTTATATTGACTCATAAGATAAGTTGAATGCTTAATAATAATAATTTATTTCTATTTTTTGGTAGTTATTAAAAGTTTCAAAAAGAGCTAAAAGATTATAGCTGAGCAAAATATAAGTAAGAAGCCAGCTAACTGAACCCAAGCCATCTTTTGCAGATAAACAAGTTAAATTATATGTCAAATATTAAATTATATGGCAACATTTTGAGAGTTATATATAAAGTTTTGCTCTTATATTTTTATTTAACAATTCACAATATATTTAATATTCCATCATAGTTTCTGAAAAATTTTAACGACCTTCATTGATCTAACTATCGATAGTAACCAGAGAATTACCAAAATGCAAATAATATCTAAATATCATATTCGTTAACTGTGTGATATAAAAAGAAAAGATGAAGAAAAACACATTACAAAATTTGGCATTGGATCAAAAATGAAATTACTCAACAATTTCACTTTGTATCTAATATTAGATTAGATCTAACTTCCAATCTTGTGCTTGAAAAGAGGGGATGATTAACCTAATGTGCCGCCCTAAGTTTTCGCAAACATATAATTCTTGTACCCTTCTTCATTCAAATTGGAAAACCTTCTAACATAAAGTTAAGAGTTAGAGGCGAAACTGAAGAAAAGGGCAACAATGCAAGACAAATGACCCCCATCAGCTGTCAAAGGCAGAAACTTGATCCAGAAAGCATGGCATTTTCTTCATGGGATGGGAGCCAATACCCAAATATTATTTCTCAAACCAATAAATAATTGCAATTTTATCATTTATTGTTTTAACCTTCCCCATCATCTTTCTCCCATCCTCTTCCTACTTCTTGCAGAAAAAATCTTCTTTCTTCTATGCAAAACCCACCTCACAATTGTTAATTTATGGCAAAATCTCCCCATTAAGAGTTACTGTAACAAAATTAATACAAAATCTATATTTATACACCCCTTTTGTGCTTTCCCACCCATGTAACGCCAAAACTTAGAACAGGATTCTGTCTTCATCCATTTGAGGTTCTCTCTCGTCTTTTTCCCCTCCATGCTCATGAACGCAATCGCCCATGATCTGGTTTGCGAATCACAGGTTGCAATCTCGTTCCCCCTTTTTGTTTTTGTTTTCTATTTGTGAACTGGGTTTTGAAGGGTTCCTTTGTTTGGTCAAGATTTGACTTTCTGGGGAAGATTGATTTCAGTTTTTTTTTTTTTTTATAGTTGGTCTGATTTGTGAACGAAATTGGAAGCTATGATTTCTGGGGTGCACAGGTTTTCTTTTTAGGGTTTTGATCCCTTGATTTGCACAGTATTGATGTGCAAAGCAGATGAATTTGAGGTTAAGGTTTAGAGGGTTTTTTTCTGGTAATCTCTTTCTGGGTTGATGCCGTATGGGTTCTTGTAGATTTCATTTGAGTTTTCTGTCAAATTCAGCTTAATGTTTTCTGGGGTGCAACAATGATGGACTAGTCAATCCAGCAGTTGTGGGGTTAAAATAAAGCACTGGATATTTAAAAGTGGCTTGAGTGGTTGGTAACTGTATTGGGTGGTGAGTATTGATTTTTAGGAAATTGAAGGGCATTTACTACATGGGTTCTTCTGGTTTTCCTGTTATATGCCTTTTGCACTCTGTGATTGCTCTTTCTTGTGGAGCTATGATGATGTTTTACACAAAAGAGGTATCTGTCTTTGGTCATGGCCAAGAAATCGCGAGCAAGCTTCAAGGATCGACCCCTCACGATGATCTATTGATCCGAACATCTGATTCGTTTTCTGGGTTGCTTTTGTTTGCGATCGGATTCCTACTATTCATGGTAGCTTTCGTCAAGGACCATAAATTTCAAAGCTTTTTGCCAAGGGATGCGTGCTCCTTCACCTATCAATGGCTGTTTGGAGGGTTTACTTCGAGAGGAAACTTGAAGATCTTGCTCGTGATTTGCCTAGGCTAGTTGTTGGGGATATCGTTTTAGCTCTTTCCTGGGTTTTCTTTCTTGTCTACTCCTGGAGAGAGAAATACGATTAAGCTAAACGAAAGCCGGTTTTCTGCAATCGAGTTTGAGTTTGTTGGATGTAAATTGCTGATGAATGGAACAATGATGACAGTGTTGCTTCCTTGTCATATAATTGGGCATTGTTTATGAATCTTGAGTTGTGTTTAAAGATCAACTCAAAAGTTTAAGGCCTCTCAGAGGAGATTTCCATATTTCATTTAGGAGAAGACCCCCTTGGATTTTGTTCCAATTCATGAATTTCCAGTGGAAGTCTCTTTTCAGCAATCTGCACAGCTTATAGTGTAAATTTCTTTGACTACAGAAATGTCACTGTGAGTAATTTTCAGATTAGAAAGCAATTGTATGAGTTCAATGTCAGAATTCTGCACCTGTTCATTTGGTGGTTATACACACTGAATGTTTGCTACTTCATGATAATGAATAGAATTTTCTGGTTCTTGTGTACTGTTAAATTTGTCTCCTATGGTTCTATTCGAAGAATAGATAGGATATGAGATGAATACAGATGATTGATCTCAACTGTGATATCATTGTTCTTTGATTATTTTTTTCTAAAATATTGAATTCTGGGTCCTGCTGTGGGTCCGTGGTGGTACGAAGCGGGCCTAAGCCCAAGGGGGTAGTAATAACTGGGCCAGGCGAAGCCCATCCTGTTGTTTGCACCTCACTTCCCTAATGTTAGATGTCATATTCATGTGAATTTAATGTTACTGATATTTCCTAGTGCATCACTAATTATGGCATAATAGCAACTCTAAGTTGCTAGATTGGCACTTCTATTTGGCCATCATATTCGAGAGAAAACGTCAGAGCGGTAAAATTATCTATATCGTGATCTCCCTGAGGCTCATTAAGGTTTTAACACCAGATATATTTTTCTGTCCTGTAGTAACATTACATTCTGTATGGATGGATGATAAATCTACATTGATGATCGGCTCTTTATTCGGACATCTGAATCTCTAATGCTCGCACGAATCAATATTTTGACCAGACAAATTAGAAGTTCGGCTAGGATTTGGACTTTGAATCATATTTATGTTCATAAAATAATGCTTATTTGAATATGATTTCTTATTGTTCGGGGCAATTTGGCTAAGAGCATTCTTAGTGTTAGTTCCAAATTTTGGATTTCTTGGTGGGAAGCGAATTTTTTTGGGGTATTACTTGCACCCATATCTATTCTAAAAAATTCTACCCATATTCACACCCACATCCGTTTCTATAAACCCTATACCTGATTTTTTTTCACCTTTTTCGTATCCAAACCCGTAATAAATGGGGCGGGTTCGGGTTGAATTTTTTTATTCGGGTGAAATTTTCGTCCCTATTAATGGGGGCTTGCCCCTCCACATAATCAAAAGACGTAATTTTTTCTCTTTTCTTCCCTTCATTTCCATATTATAAGGATGTAAATTTTGAATTTTTAAGTAAAATATTTCTCTTTGGGACTTACAACAACACATATTTAATTATTTTTTGTTATTCTATTTTGTGTTATTATTTATTTTTATGAGTTGGGAAGAAGTCATTTACATAATTTTTAGAGGTTATATTTATTTTACAATAAGGAAAATTGGTTTTAAAATATTTCAAAATAAATATGGTAAATATTAAAATATTTGATATGATATATGCATAATTTAAAAAAATTACAATACCAATGTTCTACATAAAAGTACATCTTGAAATGCTAAGTTGGAATAAAAAAAAAAAATTGCTACGTAAGTAAATGACACTAATAACAATACATCAATTTCAAGCATGCTTTTCTCACATCACATTTCTCTTCCATATTTCTTCTACCAAGTCCTCATAAAGACGTGCATGTGTTTCGGGGTCTCGTACTTGCGCTGATGTATGAAAATAAGTTACATGGTAAGGATGATGGTCACGTTGAGCATTAACATTAGGGGCTCGTTTGGTTGGAGGTATTAAGAGTGGTAATGCAATTAAAATAACATAGTTTATTGCATTGCTTGCGTTTGGTTGGAAAAAAATGCATGCAATCAAAATTACCTTGCAATTACAATAACATAGAAAGATGTAATTAGGATAACATGGGCTTACCCTAAACAATCCTAATTACCTCATTCTATGTAATCAAAATTGGGCCCTTGTAATCAAAACCCGGCCCAGCGGCTGCCTGATCACTCTCCTCTTTTCACTTCTCTTCTCACGCATCGCCCATGGCGCTCTCTCTCTCTCGTCTTTCTCTGTCCTCGCAATGCCATGGCTCAAGCTCTTTATCTCCTCTTTCTTTCTCCTTGTTCACTCTCTGGTAGTGCTGATTTCTCCGTGCTCTAGCTCGGGTTTCTCTATGGTCTCTCCTCGTCCGACTCTTTTCTTTACTAAGAAAACACCATATCTCATTCTTTCTCTCTCTCTCTCTCTCTCCCTTCCCCACTCTCCCTCTCTCTTCCTACCCAGCCATCACCATCAGCTCTGGTTTTGCTCTGCTTTGGTCGACTTGTTGAGGACGATCGTCTGCAAGGTTCATCCCTATCCACGACTAGGGTTTCGACACAAATTTTCCAGATCCAGTTCGTCTCTCAATCATTACTCACCGATAATTTTCAATCTCTTTTTTATTTTCTAGGTCTTGCTTTTTCTAAGCATATGAGTTGATTCCATGGATAATTGTACGTTTTGTGATTTTGAGTGAATCGATTAGTTAACTAGGAAATGAGATTCGGATTCACTTGTCCATAGTTGGACTTGGATCGTTTATTTGCTAGCTATTTGGAATTATGAATTTGGAGATATGATTAGATGCTTAATTTGACTACAAATTTTGTTGTAATTTTCTTTTTGTTTCTGCAGGAATGTTTTTGATTTTATATTGGATAATTGAAGGGAAAAAGATTGAGCTTTTTCTCATTATAATGTGACAAATTGCTTGGGAATGTTTTTGATTTCTGCTCTGGGAATGTTTCTCATTATTGTAATTGATAGGAATTAATTCATCTTTACTCCTAATTAGCCGGAATTAATGCATCGTTCCAGATTGATAAATTGTGCTCGTACTTGTATGTGTTGTTCTTCACTGTTTATTTCCTTATTTTGGTTTTCCGTTGTTGCACGCATACACTCGTTTGTGGTTAAGTTAGGATGTGCTTATGCTAGTGGGGCTGTACATGGTGTGATTCCTAGTTATTAATCTCTACTGAGGGTCATAACCAATGAGGATTGAAGAAGACACAGTAAAAGAGTAGTAACTTGGCATCAGCTGAGCTAGTGAGGATGTTGCATCTGCAGAGAGGGAGAAAGAGGGGGGAAGAAGTAGCGAGAGGAGGCAGAGCTTTTAACAAATATAAATGGAACCTGCCAAAGATGACGAGAGAACCCCCAATCAATTGAGTAAACATTAACCGAAGTCATAAGAGATAGAAAGTTAGTTACTACTTGCTTTGCTTTTATTAGGTCACTCTCGGTTTTGAACCCCCATTCAATTCTATTTATTTTCCTAATAAATACCTACTTCATCTTACCAAATTGTATAAATGCCTACTTGTTTTATGATATTAACACAAATTCTCGAGTAAAATAATTGCATTTTCATGTATACTTCGGCTTTTGGTGAATTAATGCCAAGAGAAAGTAGGTGATACATCCTTTGTAAATAGACAGACCTTCTAAAGTGATTGTTATCCTTATTTTCTAAATGGGCTCAATATGATTTTACTGTACTCTTGTTTCTACTTGTTTGATGAGAATTTCTGGTCAACCTAGACATACTTAAGGGAAAATGGACAATTATGTATCTTGTGGGATCCGGCAATTAAGTTGAGGATTAGTGTTGTGCTATTCGGAACCGCTCGATTCAGCTATATCAATGGCTCGTAAATGATGCCATCCATATTACTCTTTGTAAGCCAGTTAACTAATCATAAGTGGAGATAATTACTTGACTCGTTAAATTCTTGTTTTATAAGGAGAATTAGGTTAGTTATTCATAAGTGAAGATAATTACTTGGAATTGATTTCCTCTACTTAATTTGCAGCTATGACTCGTTTGAACTTAGCCGCAAGGAAAACAAAGAAGAGAAAGCAATTTGCAAGCTCGGTCTTAGTTTGGTTATAAGTTTTGAATGTCGTTGACTTATTTTTTCAAATTGTTTGTCATATCTTGAAGTACCACAAAGAAAAGTACTTTTAAAGAAGTCATATTCTTTGTCGGAGCATACAAATTGGAGAATTGACTATGTAAATGGCTTTATTCGTGAGAGTGATACAAAATGCATCGATCATTTTAGAATGGATAGACATACTTTCTTTAAGTTATGTAGTATGCTAAGAACAATAGGGAAGTTGGACAATAGTAAACATGTCCCATTGGAAGAGCAAGTGGCTTTATTTCTAAATATTCTTGCTCATCATACAAAAAATCGGATTGTTCATAATGCATTTAAGAGGTCGGGGTGGACTATCGGTGAGTATTTTAACAAGGTGTTGAAAGGCGTTATAACATTGCGAGAGGGTATTACTAAAAAACCGGAGCCTATTGAAGAGAACTCTAGAGATGAAAGATGGAAATGGTTCAAGGTATAAATTGTACCTTGTAATGCTTTTAACAATTATTTTCTTATGAGATTTTCTTTTCTTGAGTGTTAACCTAACTTAGTGATATTGTCTTGGATCTTAGAATTGCATTGGTGCTTTAGATGGAACATACATAAAGATGAGGGTGTCGAAGTGGACAAGGCTAGACATCGAAATCGTAAGGGTGAAATATCCATCAACTCGTTAGCTGCTTGTTCACAAGACATGCAATTTATATATGTTCCATCGGGTTGGGAGGGATCCGCAGTCGATAGTAGAGTTCTTCGGGATGCGATTAGTCGAAGAGATGAGTTAAAAGTCACACATGGTAAGAAAGTAATTGCTTAAAATAATCCTTTTTTTTTCAAAAATAGTTTAGGAGTTAATATTTTAACTCTTCTCTATATATTATAGGACAATATTTCCTTGTGGATGCGGGTTTTATGAACTCAAAAGGCTTCCTTGCCCCTTATAGACGACAAAGATACCACCTAAATGAATGGAGAGATGGTTTTCGACCAACAACTCCAGAAGAGTTATTTAATATGAAACATTCATCCGCTAGGAATGTAATAGAGAGATGTTTTGGCGTATCGAAGATGCGTTGGGCTATTCTTAGGAGTCCCCATTTTATCCCGTTCGCACGGTGAATAAAATTGTCATGGCTTGTTGCCTTCTTCATAATCTTATTAGAAAAGAGATGGCTATAGATCCTATGGAAGAATATTATGATATGAGGGCATCAAGATGACAAAGGAGAGATGAAGACCATATAGATGTTATTGAATCTTCATATGAATGGAAGGAGAAGCGTGACTAATTGGCCAAAGAGATGTTTGATAGATGGAGAGCAAGCACAAGAAGATAGAGATAATCTACTTGTTTTTCTTGCTTTAATTGTTGTTTAGTAGAGTACTTGTAATTTGAAATCATGCTCCTTCTTGGCTTTGTTGTTGACAACTTTATTTCACATTTAGTGGTTTCGGTTTTGGTTTCTATTTCGGTTTCGTTATGGTTAAAAAGTTTTGGTTTGGTTTTTGTTTTTACATCTCTTTTTGCATTTTCTCGCTTCGTTGCTGCCTATCTCGCATCCGGGTTGTGCTTCGTTTTATTTTATGCTTCGCTTTTGGTTTTTTTTTTTTCGTTTTTTCCGCTTCGGTTCCGTTCTTTTTTTTTTCGCTTCGGTTGTGTTTTTTTTGCATCTGGTTGTGTTTTTTTCCTTTCGCTTCGGTTCTATTTTTTTTTTTGCTTCGGTTCTGTTCTTTTTTTTTTTTCTGCTTCGCTTTTGTTTTTTTATTTTTATTTTTACTTCGTTGCTGCCTATTTGCTTCTACATCTACTTTTGTTTATTTGTGAGCTTCAGGCTGCAACCATCAATGGCTTCACCAAGAGATCGTGGGTTGGGAAAAAATAAAAGAAAGTGAACAGAAGAAGAAGACGATGCACTTGTTGAGGTTCTTAAAGATCTTTTCGGTGGTGGAACATCATTCAAAGCCGACAATGGCTTCAAACCGGGGTTTTTAAAGGTAAATTATATACTATCGTGCATGATATGGTAGTTAGAAGTTACAAGTGGATTTGGATGGGACACGTAAACAAAATCGATGGTGGCTGAGAGAGAAGTTTGGAAAGTTTATTTAAAGGTAAATTATTTCAACTTAATTACTATCTTATATATTCGTTATGGAGAAGTAATGCCTTGCTTTATGGGAAAAAGGAATGATTTAGTTATATGCCTATGTTTTGTTTCTAATGTAGCATCACCCTAGAGCTGCTGATTGGAAAGGTAAACCATGTTCGTACTATGAGGATTTGTGCATAATCTTTAGTAAGGACCGTACTTCCGTAAAAGATGCTCAAGGCCCCGAAGAAATGGAAAAGGAAGTTAATGAAGAGGAAGAAAATGAGGAGTCAAGTAAGAAAGATGAACTCGAATCATCATCAACTCAAGAGCCTTCTAGGATCGAATTAAGTTCCGGAAGTCAAGAAACTCGAAAAACGAGCTAGAGCATCCGATAACTTAGTTAGAGGATTGGCTGAAGTTGCTTCTATTCTTGGGAGAGATATAAGGGCTGCAAGCAGTGAAATCGATCGAGCAGTTGGGTTTGATGTCGAATTAAGTGAGAAGCACTCCAAATTGAATGAAGAGTTGATCAAGTTGGAGTTGATGGCAATGGAGAGGCATCGAGCAAGCAAGAAAATTGCATCCGAGCCTCGAGACTATCGATATGTTTTTCAGTATTTCGACGCCGAAAAAAAAGAGTGGGTGCAAGCTCTTCTCCGAGGAGACATTTAGATTCGGTAAATAAATTAGCTGTCTAATTTTAAATAAAGTTATTTTTTGTTGATTTTGTTGACTTTCTCTCGCTAATGGTTTTTGTGTTTTTTTTTTCCTGTGTTTATGTGTTTATCTCAAGGTGAATCAACTCATGTTGATGAAGAAGGTAGACATGGTTCCTCTACTAATGTGAAGCTGCATGCTTTAATGGACAAGAATATGTAGTTGATCTTTCGAACTATTAGTTTGTTACTTTCTTAGACAATGATACTTGATAATTCTGTTTATAAGTTGTTAAAAATTATAGCGAGATAATTTATCTATCTTTTTGGATGCATTATCTTGTTATATATGAAGAAGTTGGGATTCATTTGGTATTTTAATTTTTTAAATTATAGACATTGTTTGCACCCAAAAATATTTGATTGATTTATTTCCATTACATTGTTGAACCAAACATGGTAATGCAATGGTGATTGCATTACATAGGTGATTACTCCAAAACCAACCAAACATAGTAATGTAATTCTTATTGCATTGGATTGCATTGTTGATTGCATTACATTATTAATTGCATTACATAGTCATTACATTGCATCGAACCAAACGCCACCTAGAGGTACAACCATTCAAATGCTCATAGTCAAAAGAAAGACCAAATGAATCTCCTTCATCTTCGATGATCATGCTATGTAGTATTATACATATATAACATATTTTAAATTATGACTTTTGGATGGGAATAATATGAACTTTGTGGGTATTGGAAAATAATAATACGACCTTTTTTATTTTCCGTGAACAGAATAAACTTTACACACTATTTAACGTTATCATAACACAAACGAGTTTTGGAGGGTGTGATTCGTCTAAAAGTTCACGTATCAAGTGAAATTGACACGTGTACGGTGAAGTGAAAATTTCGACCTAGGATTTTAACTTAGCTTGATTGCTTGATGGCTACGTAAGCAATCTATAAAATCTTGATGTAGCGCTTACCTCTCCTTTGTGACAATTAAACAATTAAACTAAGTCAAAGTTAAAGGTCAAAATTTTGACTCCGTCATACACGTGTCAACTTTACTTTACAAGTCGACTTTCATGCGAGTTCTAACTCCTAAAACTCGATATTATTCTAATATCGTTAAATAGTATTACATTTGATCTATTCACGACAAAAAAAGAGTTGTATTATTTTTTGCCAATACCTCCAATATGTATATTATTCTCATCTAAAAATTCTTTAAACTAACATACAAATATATAAATAACGTGTAACCAATAAAAGTGAACTAAATTTAAACATAGCATATTTTAAATTTATTCATAAAAAATATTTAAAAAGTGAATTAAGTTTGAACATAACATATTTTAATTTTTATTAGCATTCAAATAAATTACTAATGTACGAGTAATCCAATAATATTTTAACTAATTATATCATTTTTAAAAAATTAACTAAATATAAATTTAGCATATTTTAAAATTATTTTTATTTACCTTTGTTAAAATTAAATTTAACAAATAAATATATACAAAAAAATAAAATAGATTTAGATTAATTATGCATATATTTTTCTTGATGAACCATCCTAAATATAAATAAATAATAATTAATATTTTCATACATTTAAAAAACTAAATCGTATAAATTTAGATTTTGAAATAATTGAATTTACTTACTAAAATACAGCAAGGAAATAGATTTATGGTGATAAGATGAATATATGGTGTACATATAAAAAAAACGATTTAACAGGAAAAAATAATTTCACAAAAAAATATAACCATTGCAAAATTATAGTTGCTTCAACAGATAAATTTTTCTTAGCCAAATTCATCAGCTTTTGCGTCCCCCAAGACAAAAAAAGGAAATTGGTGAAACAATATCGTTTGGATGCCATCTCACCGAAAAAGGGATCCAGATCGAATCCAATTCTTCTCCCTCTTCCCAAAGATCCGTCGCTAGTACATTTGAGGGGACTGCAGTGGCCGACATGGTGGATCTTGTTGAATCTCGTATTTATTTCTTTTTAAGGCATTATTTCATCCAATTCCATGATGAATTTGATGATATTTGTTTGGTTTTGGGTTAGATTATGCTCATTTTCTCTTTATTGTCACCTAAGCTGCAAAATCTCTCAATTATAGGTTCTTTTGGGCTTAAATGAGGGAGATTCGAGGCAAATTTGATGAAAAGCGATGAAAAGAAAAGTTTGAGCAAAAAGGAGATAAAAAAGGGTCTAGAACTAATTAAGTCGAGTTGTACAGGCGAGTTGTGCAAAGTTGTACAACCGTGCAAAGCATTAGGCGAAGGACTCAAACTCAAGGAAGGCCGCACGGCTACCCGTGCATACCCCGCACGACCGTGCAAGAAGCTAAAAAGTTAAAATCATGCACGACCTACCATGTAGAAGCTACACGGCCCATGCAGCAGAGGCAGAAAGTTCGAGCGTTCGCACGGCCGTGCGACGCTGTTTGAATGAATTTTTAAGTGATTTTTGTTTTTTTTTCAGCAGTTCTTTTCTCCATCAGGTTTTATGGTCTCTAGGGTAGTTTCTAGCATTTAAATTTCTTTAGATTGAAGACTAAGATTTTGAGTTTTGAAGATTAATTTGAATTCAAGCATTGAGATTTCTATTCAAGTAATTCTTAATTATCTCTCTTTATGTTTGGTCTTCGCGATTCCTTTATTGTTTTCATGCTTATATTCATTGAAACTTGTGAGTTATTTAGGGTCATGTTTAGAGGTTAAATTTTCCACTTAGGTTGGGGTTAATCCCTATTATGTCTTAATAATCATGAATTGAATCCTCGATTGAGTTGTTCTATGCTTGTTTGTTTAAAACTTGCTTCGCTCACCACATTGTAGACACCAAAAAGTGTCGTCCTTTTCTCTATTTTTTATTTGTTGGCCCGATGATGATAATCTTGAATCCTTTTTGTGAATTTGGATCTCGGACGGTGATCGATTAGTGCAACATAAGCCGATAAACCGCAAAGAACCCCAATCACCAAATAAATAGCCTTTTTCATTGGATCAGCCCACCAATCATCTTTTCTTTCGGACCGTCCAAGAACTCTGGCCGAGCCTTTAGAGATTGTGGAGTCCGATGTCTGTCTCGCTGGGAAATTCCAAGTTCGAATACTCGGATTCTACTTTCATCTAGAGTACAACCTGAAGACGATGTTAAAGCGTTGCATTTTATGATCGGGAGCATCAAGTGCTGCGTTTTAAGCTTCATAAAACAAACCACACGAGGCTAGAAGCTTTTACCCCGCAACGATGTCATGGCCGGCGCCGCCTTTTAGAAGCATGGTGGAATACTGCATTTTGGCTTGGACAATCCTTTGAGACACAACTAGGGTATGAAACCCTAAGAGCGCTCGGTTGGCCGGCGCCCGCCTTCTCCCTTTATTTCGATTCTATCCGGTTTTATCTCTTTCTCGGTTGCGTTTCTATCTCTTAGGATTTGGCCCGATTTTATTTCACCTGTTTGGGTAGCTGAATGGAGGCAAATCCTAGGTCATTTGTGACGTAGGTCCTCTCCTATAAATAGAAACGTATGGCTCTCACTCCCATACGGCTTCCTGCCTTAGCATCACGTCGTTGAAACTCGCCTAAGAGCTACTCGAATACTCTCTTTGGTATTTTAATCTCTTGGTCCCTTTTGTAGCCTATTCCTTCTCTACTCCTATTATACTCCGTACATCCGACCCCTAAACTACATTAGTCACACATCCGCATACCTATCTCTACAAAAACTCATAAAAGCCCCTTTCAATTCACCACCGTCACATTAAGAGATCCATCTCCGAGATCCAAATCGGTCGGTGGGACAACCCGAGGGCACATATTCGATCTTCAACAGCTTTATTTTATTTTTATGCATTCTTTATTGCTTTCCGTATTGTAGACAAATGATGTATCACTTTTAATTCCTCCTGGCGGATGTAATCTTTTGGTTTTCCACTTTCTTTTCTTTTCGCTTTGCCTTTTCTTTTTCTTTTCATTTTGCTTTTCTTTTCGTTATTGATTTCTTTACCGCTTTCCTTATCGCTTTGCTTAATTATGTTTGGTTGCTTTTAATTTCTCTTAGCATGTTGTTGTATGCTTGTGTTTTTTACATTATTTTAACTCACTACTCGAATTAGTAATAGTTATCTTTGGACGGGCAGATCGGAAGGGTTTATCCCTATGTTTCGAACCCTCACTCCCGAATCCGATTCTCGGTTCAAAGACCGATGGAGTCAATTTAAGCCTCTTTCAGTCTTAGTTTCCCTAAACTAAGTTTGAGAGAGCATTTATTTTGTTTTTGTTAGTTATTTTTCTAAAACCGACTGGCGACTCCCTTTTATTTATTTCTTCTAAATTTGCATCTCGTCTATTTTTCTATCGTAGGATAAGAAAACAAGATCTGGATCTCGCTAAGCCGAGGCAGAGGCCGAGGCTGATCTCGCTCATCTCGTGGCCTCCGGTCGGCGTCGGGCACCACTTAGTGTAGCTCGCCGCCTGCACCGAGTTGCCGGTAGGCGGGGCTTGGTCCGGATTGGTGTTTTCACACCAATCTGGCCTTAAAGCCTTACGACGATTTAGAACCCTAATTTTATTTATCTTTTGATTAAGAAATAATATCTTGGGACTTCTCAAAATAAGTACTAAAATAAAAGGTTAATAAAACCGCCATTCAACTTTGCTTAATTCGCTTTAAATCAGATTTAATAAAATTTGAAAATCTTCATTAAAAGGTTCATCCCCACATTCCAAAATCGACTTTCTAAAACCATCTTCAAAATCAATCTTTAAAAAAGAGACTCGACACAAGTGGGAAAGCTCGGCTATACACAGGTTTGATAAAAGTCTTGAAAGAGAAATCATCTAGTATTGTTCGGGTTTTGTGAACATTGAAAGATGGAATCTCTACCTAGAGTGACGTTGCGAACAATTGAAACTTTGATATAAAAATAATTAAGGTTTTCAATTGGGGGTTTTGAGATGCAATTGTTGTGATTTTGTTCTTTGTTAATCTCATGAAAATAGATAATTAGATTGAACAAAATTAGTTTTTGACTCTGCGAATGTAGGCAAAGATAGGTTTAATCAGCATTTTCCCCTTCTAAACCGCAAGTATAGACAAGTCTCAAGCGGAATTTGGTTTCGATTTCAAGCATAATAGTGTGATTAATCCCAATATAAGGCATTTTATCCATTGATTTCTCGTATTTATTTTATTATTAGTTGAATAAATTTACCAAAAAATCACTATCGATCCGAGTTTTGCCTAGCTTAGAGTTTTAGCCGAATTTTAGTACTCGAAAGCGAGTTCCTTGAGGACACAACTCGTACTTGCCGGTTCCTAGCTACAGCTACACCGTGCGCTTGCGGTATTTTCTCAACAAGTTTTCTGGCATCGTTGCGAGGGAACTCTGTTCTTTTGATTGTGAAATTTGCTTTAAGACTTGAAACTAGGTCTTTTGTTCTTATTCCAACACCAATCTTTTCTTGATTTCGCTTGAACTTGTTTACGTGTGGTATAATTCTTATTTTTGCATGCGTAGGAGGGGTCGACGAGAGAGAGAAATTATCTCATAACCCTGAAGTTGAAGCAACAACAAGAGCAATGAGCGCAACTGTGAGAAGGCGGAGAAGAGAGGAAAGGATGACAGAGTAAGGACCACAACCGAGACCGTTAGGGGACTATGCCATCCATAGTACGTCCGGGCAATATCAGCCATCGTTGGGCCGTGGCTGCTAAGGACTTTGAGGTAAAGATGTCGCTTATTCATTTTGTGTGGCAAGATGCATTTGGAGGGCTTCTCAATGAAAATGCCATCTCGAGACATCAATTCATTCTTGGAGAAGTATAGGACCGTGAAGATCAACAATCTCACCAGACGAAGCACTCTAATTAAAGCTCTTTCCCTTCTCTCTAAAGGATAGAGCCAAAGATTAGCTGCTGAATGAGGATCCCAACAAGTACACTACTTGGGAAGCTTTTTCAAAGGCATTCATGGAAAAATTCTTTCCCTAAACAAGACCGCTAAACTGCGAAACGCCATCTCCACTTTCCGCTTAGAGGATGGAGAGTCACTTTATGAGACTTATGAAAGGTACAAGGACCTCCAGAAGAAATGTCCTCATCATGGTATTCTAGAGTGGATGCTCCTACAAACCTTCTACAATGGTTTACCCGCCCAAATTCGGATTTCCATGGATACAACTCCGGGAGATGCTCTTATGGCTAAAGGAGAAAGTAAGACAAAAGCTCTTATTGAGAGTATAGTTGCTAACAGTTACCATGGACCAGTGACGGGACGAGTACCCTAGACAGGAGGGATGTATGATGTTGACGCTATGGCCTTATTATCAAGCAAGCTAGATGCACTAGCATCTAAGATGGAAAAGATGGCCACAGTCTCCTCCCAAGCGAGTTCTTCTAGTTCATCATTTCGGGCAACAATTTTATGTGAGGTATGTGGTATACATGAGCATACGGGAGCTGAATGTCAATCTCTCATCCCTGTGCAAGTCAATGCCCTTCAAAGCTTTAACCAAGGACCCCAAAGCAGGCCATATCCCTAAAGCTACAACTCAAGGGGTTCAAACTATCAATACTGTCTCACCGTAACCCCAATCTTCAGCCACCAATGACCACCCAACCACCTGGTTTTCATCGGAAGGATACTTGTCCACCTTCTTTCGTACAAGAACCACAAATACTACTCAAAAGAGCATTCATCCAGAGTTAGAGTAAGGTCAACGACGATGTGGCCCAGTCCATCAAGATCATCACCGGCTAACTAGATAGCATGTCTACTCACCAAAAGATGATGGACACCCAAATTGCCTAGATAGCTCAGTAGGTGAGTAATTTATCTAGATCTCAAGGGCAACTTCCGGGTCAATCCGAGACCAACCCTAGGGCTCGTGTCAACGCCTTTCAAACTTGTAGCATAGAGTTAGTAGAGAGTCCTTCTATGGTTTTGTAGGAAGATAAGCATAGTACTACTCAGGCTAAGCAACAAAGTCTAGTTCAAATTTCGGAGGAGCAGGCCTTGAAAACACCTCCTGTATGCCCATATCGGCCACCTGTACCATATCCTTAGAGATTGCTAGAGCCTAGGTTTTTGAAATTTGTTAATATGTTGAAAAAGGTCTACATCAACGTGCCATTATTGGTGGCTATCAAGGAGACACCATACTATCTAAAGTTTTTAAGGGAGATACTTTCTAAGAAGACTAAGTTAGAGGATGTTTCGTAGTAAGCATTGGGGGGTATGAAGTGTTGTCCTACAGAGCAAGTCACCTTGTAAGCTACAGGATCCGGGCGTTTTCCATTCCTTGGTCAATCAAGGGAGTGAAAATTGATAGAGCCCTTTGTGATCTCGGAGCAAGTGTGAGCGTAATGCCACTTTCACTTTATAGGAATCTTTAGTTAGGCGACCCGCAACCCACCAATATCTCCATTCAGCTTGTAGATCAATCTATTCGATGCCTTGTGGGTATTTTGGAGGATGTTCTTATTTAAGTAGGGAAGTCTGTTGTTCCCTGCAATTTTGTGATGATGGATATGGATAAGAGTCCAAGTCCCTATTATTTTAGGGAGACCATTTTTGGCAACCGCCGTGATTGATATACCTACATGGAAGACATCCTTTCACATCTATGGTGAAAGTGTAGATTTCTTCCTTCCACCACCACCTATACCTTTGGCTCCAGTTCCAAGCCATGCAGTTAATATGATATCCATTCATAGGATGAGCCATGCATGCCTACTAGCTTCATCAAACATGCCCACCAAAGCCGATATTCAGTATGCTCGGAGTGCCGATTATGAAGAGGAGGTAGTGGATGCCATGTCACAAGTCCACTCTTCAATTTGTCCTCCTCCCCAGCCCTCGGTATCTACCATTTGAGGTAAGGGTCAAGATTAGGGACCTTAAACAAGAACTTCTTGGGAGACAACCCAAACATTTTACTCGCTTTCTAAATTTTTTTTTAAAAATCCCTCCATCTCACCCTTATTACAATTTTCCCTTGTTTGTCGGCTTTCTTCCCTTTGCTCTCTTTATTTTCCCTTTTCATTGAGAACAATGAAAGAGTGTTAAGCATGGGGAGTAGCTTGAAGCTTTTATATGATGTTTGAAGGATGGTAGGGATGGATTTTCATTCACATAGGTCGCATTTATGTAGTTTCTTAGGATTACTTTTTCATTTTTACCTTTTCGTTTATCATATAGTCATAAGTATATACGTTGGAATCTTTACATTACTTATATTTTTGTTCTTCTTTTTTATCTTGGCTCATTTGATAAATTATGGAGGAGGGAAATTCATAAGCTTTTGAGGTAAACATGCTCCATCCCTTCTTTCATTTTCTTCTTTGTGAGGTATCTTTGTTAGTTACCTTTTATAGCTTTCAACAAAAAGAACAAATTAAAAAGTCCCAAAAACAATTTAAAAACCCCTCTTATGATGATGACATAAAGTGTGATAGTTGATCAATGGGCGTGATTGTGCATGATTTGATTAGCATTCGCGGTGGAAACTTTTTGTGGAAATAAACTTGCGAGTGGCTTTGATTGTGATGCCTTGTGTTGCTTGTCGATTGTTATTTGAGAATTTATGTGCATGATTGGTTAAACTGAGCAAATGGTAAATTCCTTGAGCTAGTTGTTGACTATGGTGGATAAACCTGTGAGACTTTGAGCCTTAAAGACTAATTCATTAATTTTAGTCTCATTATACATTTCATGTGTGACTCTTCCCTAATGCATACCTCTAGAACTTGTTCTGTTTCTCTTTGAGATCACACTTGGCATGTGCATTGTGTAATATGATAGAGGCATTCATTTGTTTTCAAGCTACACGAGCCAAAAGGCCACATCATTCATTTATACCCTTTTTTTTACCCCTTTGAGCTTTAACCTATTTCTTGGTACACCTGCATCTATTCTACCTTTGGCCGATATACATTTCCTATACCAAAGTCGGGTCTAGTGGAGCAATATTTCTTGTGTAGCTTTGGGTTGAATGTTGGAGTGTTCCATTTGATTTGTAGTTTGAATTTGGGACCCATATTGAAAAAAAAAAAAACATAAGTCCCTCTTTTAGACTCTTTTGGAAATGAGTAGCGTTTATGATTCCTATGCCAATTGTATCTATTCTCGAAAGTGTTAAATATTTCAAAAAAAAAAAGAAGAAAAGAAAGAAAAGAAAGAAAAGAATTGAAAGAAAAAAACATTCTGAAAAAAAGGAAAAAGAGTGAAGAAATAAGTAATTGGCATGTAGAAAGTTAAAGAAGTTTTATGCTCATTTCTTAAGTTGTCTTAAAACTTGGTTGTGCTTAAAGAGGAGAATTGGGAGAAAGTTTTTAGTCATGATTGGAAGTGTCTTTTGCTCCTTAGCTATTAGGTATCGACTATTTAGCTACGCATTTCCCAAATTGACTCCCTTTCTACCAATGAGAATATAGCTATTAAGTAATCAAGTCGAGTTTCATAGGTAGATGTGCAAAGCTGCACGACCATGCAAAGCATCGAGCGAAGTGCTCAAGCTCAAGCAAGGCCGCACAGACTACCCGTGCACACCCTGCATGGCCGTGCAAGAAGCTATAAAAAGTTAAAGTCATGCATGACCTATCGTGCAAAACCTGCACGGTCCATGCAAGAGAGGTAGAAAGTTCAAGCGTTTTGCACGGCCTACCGTGCAATACCGGCACAACCGTGCAGCCTGGTCACACGGCCATGCGACTCTGTTTCAGCGACTTTTTAAGCGATTTTTGTACATTTTCTTTCGGTAGTTCTTTTGTCCATAAGTTTCTAGAGTTTCTAGGGTAGTTTCTAGCATTCAAAAATTCCTTTAGATTGAAGATTAAGATTTTGAGTTTTGAATATTAATTTGAATTCAAGCATTGGGATTTCTTTTTGGTAATTCTTAATTCTTTCTCTTTATATTTGCTCTTCGTGATTTTTTTATAGTTTTCATTCTTATATTCATTGAAACATGTGAGTTGTTTAGATCATGTTTAGAGACTAAATTCCCCACTTAGGTTGGGGTTAATCCCTATTATGTCTTAATAATCATAAATTGAATCCCCGATTGAGTTGTTCTATGCTTGTTTGTTTAGAATTTACTTCACTCACCACATGTTCGATGAAAGTCACGAAAGAGAAATCATATAATCTTATTCGGGTTTTGTGAACATTGAAAGATAGAATCTCTACCTAGAGTGACATTGCGAACGATTGAAACTTTGATATGAAAATAATTAAGGTTTTCAATTGGGGGTTTTGAGATGCAATTGTTATGATTTTTTTGTTAATCCCATGAAAATAGGTAATTAGATTGAGCAAAATTAGTCTTTGATCTACGAAAGTAGGAAAAGATAGGTTTAATTGTCGTTTCCCCTTCTAAACTGCAAGTATATACAAGTCTCAAGCGGAATTTGGTTTTGATTTCAAGCATAATAGTGTGATTAATCCCAATCTAAGGCTTTTTATCTATTGGGTTCTCATATTTATTTTGTTATTAGTTGAATAAATTTACCAAACAAATATCTGTCGAATTGAGTTTTCCCTACCATAGAGTTTTTAGGCGAATTTTAGTACTCGAAAGTGAGTTCGTCGAGTACACGACCCGTACTCGCTGGTTCTTAACTACAGCCTACACCGTGCACTTGTGGTATTTTGTGAACATATCTCTAATCCAATGTTGCCCATGTACTAAAGAGCGTTTTCAATGCACGATCCAAATTTTGGATTTGTTGGTGGAGGCTAGGCCTCCACCTAAAGAAAAGATCCAAATATTTTTCTCTCCACATTCCAAGTATCTCAAATTTGGATCTTTAAATAAAATATTTTCCATAAAGTCCAACACTAAACATATTTAATTAATTTTTCTTATTCTATTTTGTTTTGTAATTTATTTTTATAAGTTATGAAAAATAATTTACGTAATTTTGGAGCGTCAAGTAATTATTTTATGATAACAAATTTATTTTAAAAATTTAATTCACAATGTAGTAAATTTATAATTTTCACATACATTATCAAAAATACAATACCAAAGTTTGAAAAAAATTGGCTTAAAAAGTACAAAATTAATTTCTAATTTTCAACTATTTTATTAAAAAATAGATTTTCTTTTCGCAAAAAAATCACACTTATAATATTCCACTCTCAATTGAGTATCCAAACTTTCCGTTTAAAAAACATTGATATGGAAAACTCACTTTAATCAAGAAAAAAAGAAAAAGATAATGTGAAAAAAATTGGATACGAATGGATCCCATTTGTGATTCAAGTCTAAAATTTCTGTCTTCTTCCGAGAGATCTCCCATTGGGAGGAGGAGATTGGAAATGGGGTCCCACCGTTGGATCTCCCAATTTTAGGGTGGGGGTGCTATAAGTCATTTTGGTTTGGATAGCAATCATTTAATTTAGTCAGTTTTAAAGTAAGAGAATATTTCGAACATAATATACTTAGTTTAATATGTTTAGGTTGGGCCAATTGACTTTGATTTGAAGTTTTGTTATATTTTTGCTGTAGTCTAATATGTTTAGCACACGCCAATTTGAGTTTGGATTAAAATCATGTACTCGAGCCTCACGTTTGAGTCTAGTCGAAAGTTATTGTGCATTTCACTAGCATAGTTGTAGACGCCTAAAAGTGTCATCCTTTTTCTTTGTTATTTTATTTGTTGGCCCGATGATAAAATCCCGAGTCCTATTTAAGGATTTGGATCACAGACTAAATTTGATTGGTGCGATGGAAGCCGAGTAAACCACAAAGAACCCTCAGCACCAAATAAATAGCATTTTTCCTTGGATAGGTCCAAAATCCCTTTTTCTTTCATACGGTCCAAGCCGGGGCCAAGCCTCTAGAGACAACGGAGTCCAGTATTGTGTATAGGAAACTTCAAGTTCAGAATACTACATTTCATTTTTGTCCATCTAGATATGGAGTCGAAGACATCAAGACGGCATTAGATGTTTCATTTCATGATGACATGTACCAAAGTGCTACGTTTGTGTTTTGGAATATGTATATGTCGAGTATAGGAGGGGATTTATAGGCATAACCATAAAAAGATCATTAAAAATGCGTGAGCCGTTATTAAAACATTATAAAGTTGATGATTTCCACCTGAATTGCTACTTTTTCTTGTTATTGAGAAATAAAAAATTCTCCGCTCCTGTCTACCGGAGACTAGGAGGACACATCCCTAAATGACGTCACTTGGTGGCCAGCGTTCCCTAATGGTAATTTCACTTGAAATGCTATGTTTTGGGTTAAGGAATCCCGTTTGCAGCTCGGAAAGCTCAAAACCCTAGGCAAGCACTATGTGGCCGGCCTCCCCTACCACTTGTTCCACCTCAAAACACTCGTGTTTCGATCTACAGAATCCCCGGGTAGCATGGAAGGGCACAAAACCCTAGGCAACACTCTTGTGGCCGGCGCCCCTACATGTTTTAATCCCGTTTTATCCTAGTTCTATCCGGTTCAATCATCACATTATCTTGGCCCGATTTTATAGCTAGCTTTGGACGGTTGGCCGAGTATCAACCCTAGGTCTTTCCTTGACCCAACCTCTCCCTATAAATAGAGAGCCTTGGCTCTCATTCCAACAATGGATCATCCCTCAACGTCACGTTACTCGAAACATGATTAAGAGCTACCGAATACTCCCATCCGTATTCCGATCTATGTAGGAACCGCAACCTAAACCCAAGGCGGACTCGAGTTTCCCTATGAATGGTTGGCGGGTTTGAGAAAGCTTTTGATTTTTGAAGAGATAGGATGATTTTGAAAGTGGGATGAACCTTTTATTAAGATTTTTGAATTTTATTAAATCCGATTTAAAACGAATTAGGCAAAGTTTGAATGGCGATTTTATTAATTATTTTATTTTAGCAATTATTTTCGGGAAGGTCCCGGGATATTATCTTTTAACCGAAAAACAAAGAAAGCTAGAATTATGTTTACGCCGTGAGGCTTTAGGGCCAAACCGGTGTGAAAACACCGGTTTAGACCCAAGCTTTGCCTACCAACCGGTCGGTGTAGGCGGCAACCTGCGCCCATAAGTGGTCGGTGCCAGCCGAGAGGCCCTGGTTGAGGAATTCAGCCTCGGATTTTGGCCTGGCTAATAGATCCATAATTCTATTTTCTACTTGTTCGGTCAAAAAATAGTCGGAAGCGAGATCCGAAGAAATAAATTAAAAGGGAGTCGCCAGTTAGTTTTTAGGAAAAAACTAATAAAAACAAAATAAATGCTCTCTCAATCTTAGTATGGGAGAACTAAGACTAAAAGAGGCTAAAAATGACTCAATCGGTCTTTGAATCGAGAATCGATTCGTGCGTGAGGGTAGGAAAGGTAGGGATATGCCCTTCCATTCCGCCTCGTCCGAAAATGGCCATTACTAGTTCAAGTAGTGAATTAAAATAATGTGAAAAAACACAAGCATATAGTAACATGGTAAGCGAAATTAAAGCAACCAAACGTAGTAAAAGAAAAAGATAAAGGAAGAAATAAAGAAAGTGGTAAAGAAAGCAGAAAAAGAAAGCAAAACGGAAAGAAAAGAAAGGGCAAAGCGAAAAGAAATGAAAGCGAGAAAACTAAAAGATTACACTTTGTGGGGAGGAATTAAAAGTGATACATTATTTATCCACAATACGGAAAGCGATAAAGAAAGCATAAAAATAATATAAACCGTTGAAGATCGAATCTGTGCCCTCGGGTTGTCCGACCTGCTTGGTCCGAATTTCGAATCTGGATTGATTGATGCGACGATGGTGAATTGAAGGGACTTTTTGTGAGATATGTAGGTAGATGTGTGATTGATGAAGGTCTCGGGTTCGGATGTAGTAGGAGTAAGGAATAGAATATGAATAGGCTGAAAAAGGACCAAGAGATCGAATACGAGAATGAAGTATTCAGTAGCTCTTAGGCGAATTTCAATAGAGTAACATTGAGGGATGAGCCATTGTGAGAATAAGAGCCAAGGCTCTCTATTTATAGGGAGAGGTTAGGTCAAGGAAATTACCTAGGGTTATCTCGGCCGACCGTCCAAAGTAGCTAAGAAAAATCGGGCTAGATATTGTGAAGATTGAACAAGATAAAGAAGAGATAAGACCGAGATAGCACCAGCCACACGGGTGTGCGTAGGGTTTCGTGCCTTAGCATGCTGCCCCAGGATTCTCCAAGTTAGAACGCAGCATTTTGAGGTGGAAAAGTGGTGTTAGGCATCGGCCATAACAACTTTCAAAAATGGAATGTTTCCATTTTTGGCGGATTTCCATTTTTGGCAAGTTTTATTTTTGGTGCGGCATGCATGCTTCTAGTCTCGGGTGGACTATCTTGGAGCCAAAATGCAACACTTTGATGCTCGTGATCATGAAATGCAGCGTCTAACATCGTCTTGAGGTCTTCGACTACTTGTTTGGTTGGAGTGAAGTGAAACGCAGAATTTTGATCTTAGAATTTCCCTGGTACACGGCACTCGGACTCCGTTGTCTCTAGGGACTTAGCCCGTTCTTGGATCGTCCCAAAGAAAACGGGAGTTTTGGATCGATCCAAGGCAAAAGGTTATTTATGTGGTGTCTGGGGAGTTCTTTGTGGTTTCATCGGCTTCCGTCGCACCAATTAAATCTCGACCGTGATCCAAATCCACAAACAGGACTCGAGATCTCATCATCGGGCCAACAAATAAAAAAAAAAAAAAAGGACGACGGCTTTTAGGTGTCTACAATCTATTTGTCTCTTTTCAGCCTATTTTCATTCTACTCTCCAATCTCACCAACATCCGAACCCATAAACTCCATCATTCATTCATATACCTACTCATCTCTAGAAAAATCTACAAAAAGCCCCTTAAATTCACCAGCTGTCGCATCACCGGATCCGATTCGAGATCCGGATCGGCGAGTGGGACAACCCGAGGGCATTGATTCGATCTTTAAAACAGTTTACTTTTTTATTTATGTTTTCTTTATCGCTTTCGTATTGTGGAGAAAAATTGTATCGCTTTTAATTCCTCCTCGCTCGATGTAATCTTTTAGTTTTCCACTTTTCTTTTCTTTTTGGTTTTACTTTCTTTTTGGTTTTACTTTCTTTATCACTTTCTTTATTTCTACCTTTATCGCTTTCATAATTATGTTGTGGTTGCTTGTGCTTGACATTATTTTAATTCATTACTCGAACTAGAAATGGCCGTCTTCGGATGGGCGAAATGAAAGGGCCTATCCCTACGTTTCGTACCCTCGTCCCCGAATTCGATTCTCGATTCTAAAACCGATGGAGTCATTTTTTAGCCTTTTTCATTCTTAGTTTTCCCATACTAACATTACATGATAGAAAATTTTATTTTTGTTTTTGTTTGTTTTTCACTCCTAAAACCTAACCGATGACTCCCTCTTTTAGATTTATTTCTATTGCATTGCTTCTCGGCTTTTTCAAACTGTAGGTAAAATTTTAGGGCTCTTGATCGCCAGCCAGGCCGGAGGCCGAGGTTGATTTCCTCGGTCGTGGCCCCATGGCCGGTGCCGCCAACCCCTAAGTGCTGGCTTTGGCTAGCACCGTGGGGTCATCAGCGGTGGCTTCGGTCCATATTGGTGTTTGCACACCGATATGGCCCTAAAGCCTCATGGCGAGAACAGAAACCCTAATTTTTATTTTTCGATTAAGAGCTAATATCTCGGGACTTCTTAAAATAATTTCTAAAATAAAATAATTAATTAAACCGCCATTCAAACTTCACTTAATTCATTTTATATCTGATTTAATATGTTTTAACTCTATTTAATAAAATTCAAAAACCTTAATAAGAGGTTCATCCCCACATTTCGAAACCATCTTCAAAACCCTAAATCATTCTTTAAAGCTTTCTTAAACCCGACATTTGTGGGGAAGCTTGGTTAGCCCCGCTGGCCATGGTTCCTATAGTAGTATTTCATATACCTTGGAAAACATAATTTCAAATATCATATTCATATAAATTTTGTGACTCGATAATGAAATCCCATTCGTATTTATGGATTTGGATCACGGACGATATCCGATTGGTGTCACGAAGCAAGTAAACCACAAAAAACCCTTTAGCACCAAATAAAATAACCTTTTGACGTAGGTTGGTCTAAAAATCCTTTTCTTTCATATGGTCCAAGCCCGGGTCAACCCTCGAGAGTCAACAGTGGGCTGGCACCGCGTTCAAGGCTTTTTACGCTCAAAACGTTGCGTTTAGTCATCGGCATCCCACGAAGACACGGAACTAAAATCATCCATATGATGTCGTCAAGGTCGATGTAGTGTTTCATGGTCGAGAATAAGCGAAACGGTGTGTTTTGCTCCAAAAAGTCCAACCGAGACACGGAGCTTATCCTCACAAAACGACATCGTTAAGTGTGGCGCAACGCACAAAGCCCAATTGCACCCAAAACGCTGCATTTTGCTTAGAGTTTAGCTGCAACACGGAAGGAGTTGAAGGATTCTACGATGCCATTTAGGTCCGGCGCCGCGCACCATGGCTCGAATACCGGAATCTGGTTCAATCTTGTTCTTAGATGGCACGATTTTTGTGATTTTTTTTTCGAAGACTTCGCTCATTTACGGACGGATGTTTAAGCTTTAAACCTAGGTAATTTATAACCTAATACTCCCTATAAATAGTGAGCTTAGGCTCTCATTTGCATATGACTTCTTTCCTATATGCCATGCTTGCCGAATTAACTTAAAGAAAGCCTTTTCCCTAAACATTACGCCATTGAAACTTAACTAAGAGGTACTGAATATTCATTTACTTTGATATCCGGGCCTCCCTTCAGCTGATCTTTCCTACTCTCCACACATCTTCCTACTTATCTTTTCAAAAGCTTCATAAAAAGCCCCTTTCGATTCACCACCGTCGCACTATTAGATCCAGTTTGAGATTCGGATTAGTAGGTGGGACAACCTGAGGGTGCCAAATTCGGCCTTAAATTTATGGTTATTTAATTTTGTTTATCATTTTGGTATTGTGGAGAAAAGATGTAATCACATTTCAATTCCTTCCCACCCGATGTAATATTTTTATTTTCGTTTTCTTTTTGTTTCTTAATCGCTTTCGTTTATCACTTTCGTTTATCGCTTTTCATAACTTCTTTTAGTGCTTTCCATTAGCATGCTTTGTTTTCTTTAAAATTTGAATCTAATCATGCTGTGTGCCTGTTTTTAATGCATTAAACTCACCTCTTAAACTAGTAAAGGCCGTATTTTGACGGGTGAAACGGAAAGGCTTATCCCTACATTTCTTATTCTCGCCCCAAATTTGGGTTTTTGATTCAAAACCGATGGAGTCAATTTGAAACCTCTTCCAAGATTGGTATTCCCATACTAAGATTGGAAGAGTATTTTTTATTTTATTTTTGTTAGTTTTTATTCTTTAAACCGACTGGTGCCTTCGTTTTCGATTCATTTCTCTTAATCTTTTTCTCGGCTTTTATAACCGAAAATAAAAAGTGGGATTTTTAGATCTGATAGCCAGGCCAAAGACCAAGATTGATCACCTCAATCATGGCCCCTAGCCGGTGCCGCCCATCGTACAATGCTAGCTTTCACCGATGCCGGATGGTTAGTGGGTAGGGCTTCGGTCCAAGCCGGTGTTTTCACACCGGTTTAGCCCAAAAGCACTACGGCATAATCCAATAAACCTTAATTTGTTTTATTTTTGAGTCGTGAAATAATATCCTGAGAATTTTAAAAATAATTCCTAAAATAAAATGATTAATAAAACCACCATTTAATCTTAGTTTATTTTAAATAGATTATCAAACTCGGAAATCTTAATAAGAGATTCAAATCCCCACTTAAAAGAAATCAATCTTCGAACTCAAATCGTTTCAGTCTTCAAAAGAGAAAATCCTGCCAATTTGTAGGAAAACTTAGGGCCCCGTGGGCAGTTCCCATGGTTCCTACAGTGGCGACTCCATAGGGGTAATCACTTGTTAAGACGGCGAAACTTGAAAGTTTGAGTTGTGAGTTTTCATAATGTATTTCCAATAGGCATCCCACATTTAGGCAACCTTGAACATAGTTTTTTATATATTGTTGGAACTACTTTGGTGTATACCACACTTGGTTTAGTCTATTTTTCGTCCTAGGACGAGTACTCCAAAAAATTCCCCTCCAATGGATGGAACACCGGAACAATCTCCTTTTGTCACCTTGCTCAATGAATCCTCGGGTAAATTGGAAGCCGAATTGGGGCTCGGGATAAGAAAATCGAGTCCATATCATACACTCATAAAGCCATCCTAAAAGCTATCGAATATAATAAGAACGATGGTCAAGGAGAAGAAGAAGAATTAGTAGGAGGGGTCCTCCACCTAATCCATCTCCTACAGGCAATCCCAAACATAAACCCAAGTCCGATGCATGTATAGATCAAATAGAACAAATGTTGAGGGAGTCATCCATGTTCAGCAATCACTACTTTGATCATAAGGGATTCATTTCAATCCCCAAAGGAAGCTACCCCTAAGTTCACCATGCCCGACATCAAGTTTCGAGGTTCCGAGAATCCCCATCACCATGGTCGCAACTTCTTAAGAGCAATGACTCTTAAGAACATACCGGAAGACACTTACAACATCATCTTTCCATGGACTTTCGATAGGGTAATGTAATGAAATTATATAATGCGGTTGACCTACGTAAGGTCACCGAAGGTTTGCTCGGGGAGAGTCCGAGTCACCCTAGAGGGGGTGAATAGGGTGATGAAAAATTCTTTGCAAAAGCGCACACCTTTTGACAGAGAAGAGACAAAGACAGATTCCGAGTCTAAGCAAGGAGTCGAAAATAATGGACTCGTAATGTAATGAATTAGAGTAAACACGTTCAGCAGGGATGTCTCGAGTCTAGAATGAACTCAGAAATAGAACACAGAGAATTTACGTGGAAACCCTCCTGGGGCAGAAAACCACGGCCCGTGTCAATCCAGACACGAAGTCAAATCCACTATTTTGAGTCCACAAAATACCGTGAACTTGATCGAACCCGAGTTGCTCCCTTAGACAACTCTATACAAGTTTTCCTAGACTCGAAATTCCCTTATCTCGATCTAGTACTTCCTAGCTGAGATAACCCTTACAGCTAGGGACAACTAAGCTGAGTTAACCCTTACAGACTTAGTCAAGGGACCTTACAAAGAATGTAAGAAGTGTTTGTAATCGAGTACAAGACCTTACAACTCGAAAGTAATGAATTACAGAGTGGGAGTTGTAAGTTGAAGATTGAAAGTAAATACAATAACTTTGATCAAGTTGGTGTATTGACAATATGTTCCGCTCTTCTTCAAGTCTTGTGAGGTGGCTTCCTTTTATAGATGACCAGGCAGAGTAGCCGTTATCTTCATCTCGCCGACCGAGAGTCCTCTCGTGACCGTTGTGAAAGGCTTTCGAGTCACTCGGAAAGTATCCGTTGAAATATGGACGTTGGACAATCTGTTTAACTCTCTTGGAAGTCCCAAAACCATCGGTTGTGTCTTGAAAAATGAGGTGGAAACCACCGTTAGGCTTGGCGTTCCAGCTTTCCGGATATGGAAGCGCATGCCTTCGACACAATCTTCTCGGGACTAGAGCAGTGTAGGTGAAAAGCCATCTCTCGCCGGTGATTTGATGTTCTGAAGCCGGCTACTTTTGTAGTTTGAAAAGATATCCTCGATTGAATAACCTACAAAAGTAAAACACCTTCGGTTCTCAAAGTATAAAATACTTTGGTCCAAGGTTAGACACGTATAATAATATAATCATGATAATTAACCAACAGATTATCCGAGTCGAAGAAGAAATGGAATTTTCCGAGTCTAATATCCATGATACTCGGAATTCCATATGACTTAGTCTGAAGCAAAGAATCAAGTTCCATAACGAATATCGAGTGGGAAATACTTGATGTAGACTAAGCACGAAAAGAACTACGAATGCCGACTTTGCAAACAATAGAGTAAATAATCACAAGTCGATTCTCGAGTGAGAGTGGACTCGTAATAAAGAACAAGTTTTCCGAGTCGCTAACTAAAAAGCGATTAAAGAGATAAGTGAAGACCAAATCGCATAGAAAAGATACTATTTCACTCAAGTAAGTTTCTAAGACACAGAGAATGCCTTGGAATCAAAACACTATATGAATGTCATCGTTATACCCGATTCCTTTTGCATGACTCGTAAAGATATAGAACAGTTGTCTCGAGTCTTCAATCTCCCCTTTTGATGAAAGGCATTCCATACTTACACAAAAACTTTGTTAGAGGGAAATAGATCGATTCTCGAGTAGTTTGAGTAAAAGTAAGGCATATTGAATGAATCGTAGCAATGTACAATATATCGTAGCAAATTAAAGTATGCTTGAACTCATTAACTCGTAAAAGAAAGAACTCATAAATTAATAATGAAATGCATTCAATTCATTAAAAAATATTACAAGGGCGGAATAGAACTCCCCTAAACAAGACAAACCAGCTTCGACTACATTTTCTCCCCCTTGCCTTTCAAAGAAAAACAAGAAACAAAAAGAAGGGAGAAAAGTACAAGTAATACACATAAGTTGTCCGGACAAAAAGAAAATTTTGAAACAGAAATTCCGGAGGCACCGAGGAATCGTGACGCAAAGGCATGGCTCCAACTAGGAGGGAGGGGATTTCGAGTGGAGGCGGAGGTGCGCCGGCGCTGATAAGATCTTGACGATGTGCTTGAGCGCTGCGAAGGGAGAACCGGGACACTCCGCAGGGGCTCAGCTCCGAGTGGTCGACCCGGAGAAAGTGGATCGAGGGGTTCTTCCCTTGGGACCTCTGGGGCCGGAGGGGGTCGCTCCGGCCGACTCGCCGGAGGAGCGAGATCTTCCGACCCACTCGGACCGCCGTCCGAGCCGAGTACAGCGATTTGAGCTTGGGGAGCAGGCTGTCCCTCGGCAGCTGCCACGGCCTCTTCTTCCCTTTGCCCGGAAGGAGCCGCCTCAGCCGCAGTTCCTCGGCGTCCTCCGCCGCATCTTCCGCTTCTTCCTCCGCTTCTCGGCTTCCTCGCTCTCCGAGGAGGTCGGCTCGGGCTCGAAGACGCCTCGGATGAGTCCGAGTCTTCCGGGTCCCGAGCCGCCTTGGACCGTCTCTCTCCGAGGAGCTCAGCCAGCTCCTTCTCGCTCCTTAACCAGCTCTCTCATCTCAAGAACGAGAGACTCGTCGCTCTCGGATTTGGGACTCGACCGGTCTTTTGGTTGATGGTCGACCTCGAAGAACAGATTTGAAACCTCTCGAGCATGTCTCCGAAATCGAAGACACAGAGGTGATCTTGTCCATGAAGACAGGGGACAAGAGGGCAGAGAGAGTTTTGGAAGCACCGGAGGTGGAGGCACCACCAGGGGAAGAGGGAAGAGGGAGAGGGGTTGATTTCCGAGTCCGAGGTGGAGAAGGAGGCCTCGCTCCGAAGTTGTGAACCCGCACACCGTGGTTGGTTTCCCGGTATCCGTACCCTCGGAGTTCCTTCTTGCCGACCACAATGGCCGCCTCGCACACCGCGTTAGGGTCGAGGGAAGAGGAACTTGGAATTGTTTGAAGACAAGAGTGAGAAGAGCACCGAAAGGAAGGGAGGTGTTCTTCTTGGTTTGAAGCCGAGCCGGCACAGCGCCATCCGCTCAATGATGGAGGGGAAGAGGTCGACTTCGTATCCCTCCGTGATATCGAAGAGGGCTTTGAGGTGCTTGGAGTTGGGGTTCTCCTTGCTAGAATGCCGTGAGAAGAAGGTTCTCATCAGCAGGAAACACGTAAGCCTCGGCTTCGACTTCAACCGAGTCACGTAAAAGTTCTTTCGGACCCAGGGAATTCTTTAGCGTACTTTTCAAAGAAGTCGTCGGCGACTTCAAATGAAGGGGATAGGGTTGCTGTTCAAGAAGAGAGAAGAAACTTTGAACAGACGGTGAAGGAGAGAGGTGTTGATACTGAACGGTAATGTTCTCGAACCCTAGAGGTTAGAACATTTTCGGAGTGAGAGAGGTGAGTATAAAACTCGTAAACGAGTTCAGGATAGATGAACTCGCTGAAACACAAGAAATGGTAGACTCCTGTGGTTTGGATGTTGGACAACCAAGAAAATTTGGTTGTTGGGAAGAACTTGTCGTCCAGACGCAAGATGCCGGGTGACAATGGGTTTTGAAGGGGCTGAGCTTTCGGCTTGTTGGTGCGAGGCTTTTGGAGGATGAAGAAACCCGAAAGTCGGGGTGGTTTCCTCTTTAGGCATTGTGAGAGATGAAAAGATGAAACTTTTCGAAAGAGAAAGAGAAAGAGATGGAGGTGTAGAAGAGAAGAAAACGAAAATGAGAAGAAAAATGAGAAGAGAGTAATCGAAAACTTACGAGAGAGAGAGAGAGCTTCTTCAACGCTTGCAGCACGATCAAGGGAACACTGTTCACGTAGAAAAGTTCCGCGAGAGGGTTTTCGTTTGAGAGGGAAGGAGTTTGAGAATACCGAGAGGAAGATGAATAGACGTTATTTATAAAGAATACGCGCGCCCGTTCACTATCCGTTAAGTAACTCCGTTCCGTCTTACCCGTCCATCGATCATTAATGCCCGTGTGACAGCTCTTCTTCAACGGTTGAGATATCAGTGGTTTGAAATCTGCGGCTAAGATCTCGATCGCAGCGCTCGAGAAAGAGAGAGAAAAAGAGTTTGAAAATATAATCCGAAGCTCTCCACTGTTCTAGAGATAGCTTCGTAAAATTTGATGTCCAATTTTCTCCACATCTCGAGTTTGACTCGTAAAAGTTTCGAGTGACTCGAAACACGTAAATAACTATCAGCCCAAGATCACATGATCAACTCGAACCAATGGTTATTGACAACTAAAGCACATAGCACAGTAAAAATGCAAGAATCATAACGCGAAACTAAGCATTTAACATACCAAGCTCATTCCGAATAAAACAGAATTGATCTTCACCAAGTGGCTTAGTAAAGATATCAGCTAATTGAAGATTAGTAGGAATGAACTCAAGTGTAATGTCACCCTTTTCCGAGTGATCGCGTAAGAAATGATACCCGACTTCAATATGCTTTGTTTTTGAGTGCCGGACAGATTCTTAGTGATACCGATTGCGCTTTGATTGTCACACTTGATTGGAACCGAGTTGAGATATAGTCCGAGATCCTTCAAGTGTTGTTTTATCCAGAGAATTCGAGCGCAACAAGCTCCAGCGGCAATATATTCAGCTTTCGCAGCTTGATAGAGCTACCGAGTTTTGCTTCTTTGAGTGCCAGGATATTAGGGATTGACCCGTAAACCGGCAAGCTCCGGATGTGCTCTTTCGATCAACTTTATATCCTCGCGTAGTCCGCGTCTCGAGTACCCAGATCGAGTCGGCTCCGAGTCTCTCGGAGTACCATAGTCCTAGATTCCGAGTGCCTCGCAAGATATCTCGAATATTCTCTTCACCGCAAAGTGAGATGTGATTCTTTTGGATTAGCTTGAAATCGTGCACATAAACAAACACCGAACATTATATCTCGGTCCGCTTGAAGTAAGATATAGCAAGTGATCCAATCATACCTCGATAGAGTTTCGATCTACCGCTTTACCTCGTTTCATCCGAGTCGAGTTTTATACTCGCCGCTCATCGGAGTAGATGCGTGCTTTGCATCTTGAAGTTTGTATTTCTTCAGCAGTTCCTTGGTGTACTTTGATTGATGGACAAAGATTCCATCTATGTCTTGTTTGATTTGCAGCCCAAGGAAGAAGTTGAGTTCTCCCATCATGCTCATTTGGAACTCTTGACTCATCAACTCGTAAAATTCTCGCACGTAAATTCATTAGTAGCACCGAAAATAATATCATCAACATATATTTGAACAATGAGAAAATCTTTCCCTTTGGTCTTTATGAATAGAGTCTTGTCGATCCGACCTCTTTTGAAATCATTTTGAACCAGGAAGCCGCTCGCTCTTTCATACCAAGCTCTAGGGGCTTGTTTAAGACCATAGAGAGCCTTTTGGAGTTTGAAAACATGATTTGGAAATTCCGAGTTTTCAAAACCAGGAGGCCGCTCGACATAGACCTCTTCTTCAATAAAACCATTGAGAAAGGCACACTTAACATCCATTTGATATAATTTAATATGCATGCAGGATGCAAATGCCAACAGTATTCTAATGGCTTCAATTCTAGCTACTCGGTGCAAAGGTTTCCCCACAATCAATTCCTTCCTCTTGATTGTAACCCCGAGCTACAAGTCTAGCCTTGTTTCCGACAACTATTCCACCCTCATCCAGCTTTGTTTTTGAAAACCCATTTGGTTCCTATAACCGGGTGGTCGAAGGTCGGTTGGTCGAGTCCGTACTTGGTTTCTCTCGAATTGATTCAGCTCTTCTTGCATGGCCTCTACCCATTCGGGTTCATTAAGGGCTTCTAGTGCATTTTTGGGTTCAGTTAGTGAAATGAATGCAGTGAATGCACATAGATTATGAAGAGAAGAACGAGTTCTTACCCCACCGTTGATATCGTAAATAATGTTTTCTTGGGGATGACTCGGAAGTAAATTTGAATGCTTTACCAGCCCTTTGATTCACCAAGTTTGTGGGTTGAATTGCTTGATCTTCGTAGGCTTGTTCTGAGTGATCCTCTTCATTGACTTGCTCGTTCGAGCGACCTCTTGAGTTGTCTCATTCTCGAGCTTCCTCGTTCCGAGTGATCTCCTTCCGAGTCTTTATAGACTCATCTTCGTCATCATCCTTTCGAGCTTCAGCTTCGAGTATGAAGATTCACTTGGTTTTCCCTGCTCAAGCTCATCAAACACTACGTGGATACTTTCTTCCACTTTGTTAGTTCTCTTGTTGAATATACGATAAGCTTTGCTATGAGAAGAATAACCTAGAAAAATTCCTTCGTCTCGACCGAGCATCAAACTTGGTCGATGATCCTTACCGTTGTTGTGGACAAAACACTTACACCCGAAAGATCCGAAATAGGAAATATTTGGCTTCCTTCCTTTGTAGAGCTCATAAGGTGTTTTCTTCGTAATAGGTCCGATGAGGCATCGATTGAGAGTGTAGTTGGCTGTGTTTATCGCTCTCGCCTAGAAATAGTAAGGCAAGTTGTGTTCAATCATCATCGTCCTTGCTATTTCTTCAAGAGTTCTCGTTCTTTCTCTCAACTACTCCATTCTCGCTGAGGAGTTCTGGGTGCTGA